>LTAE01000242.1:38376-99389 GCA_001647135.1 Pontederia paniculata | reverse complement strand
GAGTTCCGACGGTGTACTGAAACCTTCGCTCTGATACCAGTGAAGTATTTTGAGTAGTGTTTGAAGCGATTAGGGGCTCCCTTTTGGGTGGTCGTTTCTGCTCGACGAGGCGAGCCTTTAATAGGCGCGTTTGCTCCACCGAGTCCGCCCCTGCCGCGCCGTTGCCGCGTCTTCCGCGGTGCCCCATCATGCCCGCGTCATCCCGCGGGTTCAGGGCTGTTGGAGCGCATCTCCTGCCTCCAACAGATCTAGCGCAAGATGCGCTCGTTCGATGACCACAGAGGTCATCAAAAACAACAATTTTGTCCTCGGCAGTACACCAAGGGCCTTTGTTCACGGCGCCCTCCAGTTCCCTCGTTGTGCAATGTGACCTCATGCTCATGTTTCATGCAAGGATCGAAAACGCAGACGCTTCACTACACCTTTAACGTTATATATATGAACTAATCAGTGAGATAGTGTCAGTGAATTGATAGTTATAATATCCCTTTTAGGACATATATGTAGCAGGATATATATCGATTGGCTGATCACTTGCCTGCAGGTATTAATCATTGTTCCAATTTCCAGCACATGTATAATACTTTTAACAAACGACAGGAGACATACAGATAGGGCGTGATGTGTCTTTCTTACTAACCATTCAAACCTCGTGCATGAGAATTAAAATTTCTTTCAGGTTAAGTTACTATATTTACTCTTAAAAATGATTATCACGTAATAGTAACAAACATATCTACAAGAAAAATGGAGATATATGGAGAGGTTAGATTTCATGAAAAGTCGCCTATGAAGAACTGAAAAATTTTACGAATTATTTAACACTTCGAGTCAACCGTTATGATCGAGGTGTGAAATTTATTTTGAATTATCATTGATCGTTCGGATGTTGAGTCGTAAATCAGATCATAATATATGCATGCTTCGGCGTTATTATGAAAATATTGAAGAAGGTGACATAGACAGGATTTTATTGAATTATTATAGAATAAAAAAATTAATTTCTAAACTTGATCTTTTGTCGATAAAGATAGATTGTTGTGAAAATATATGCATGCTATTTTACAATTACGATATGAATTTGAGAGAATGCAAAATTTGTGGTGTTGAGAGGTACAAATTTTTAAATGTTATGAAATAAAAATTTAATTTCAATGAAAAGAATGTATTATTCTCAAGACTTAAAAGATTATAATATTCTTCAATGTGTTCAGCTTCAATTATGAGATGACATGCCGAGCACAATACTAAGGAAGATGTTATGTTACATCTATCTGATGGTGAGACATAGAAATATTTTGATCGAATATACTTAGATTTTGCAAATGATCATAGAAATATAAGACTTGATTTATGTGTAGACGATTTTACTCCATATACTCAATATTTGTCTCCTTATTTTTGTTGGTAAGTGATAGTTACTACATATAACTTACCTCTTAGACTATGTATGACTGGTTCATATATATTTTTGACTTGCATCATTTGTCCTCATAATCCCAAGCATAAAATAAATATTTATTTGCAATCACTAATTGATGAACTAAAAACTATGTGGAATGGTGGTTTGAGATATGACATGTCAACGAAACAATATTTTACAATGAAAGTAGCATTAATATGGACAATTAATAATTTATCTGCATATAAAATGTTATTAGGATAGATGATCGCAGGTAAATTAGTGCGTCCATATTATATGCTCTCAAAAGCTTTTACTCTAAAAGATTGATAAAAAAATCTTAGTTCTCTTAGATAATTTTTGCCAATAGACCACACTTATCGAAAAAGTAAAATTGTTTTCAGAAAGCAAAAGATAGTTCATTTTTTGCTTCCTCTATGAATTTCTGGATATGAATTAAGTAATGTTAGTTGCCTTTTAAATTAGGTCACTGAAAATCATGACATAAGACATTAAGATTATGATATTTATTATAATTGGATTAAACAGAGCATATTTTGAGATTTATTATATTGGAAGGTGAATTTGATACGTCATAATTTGAATGTCATGAACGTTGAGAAAAATGTCTTTAATAATATATTTAACACCATCATGGATGTTACTGATAAGACAATTTAAAAGCACAAATGAATTTGAAAGAATATTGTCGACATTCAGAATTGCAGCTTGTTAGTTTACCAAATGCTAAGATAGCGAAACCAAAAACAAATTATACTTTTACGCAAGAACAAAAGGTAAGTGTTTGTCGATAGGTGAGAAATTTAAAATCAATAAAAGATGAAGTTTTTCTAAAAACTAATCACAAAAAATATAAAGATTGAGTTTCATAATTTGCCAAGACAACATATGTAAGATATAATTTAATTTAATATTTGATTTAATATTTTATTTTAGCTATTTTTTTATTTATAATTATATTTCAGAAAGGATTTAAAGCTAAATAAGCGGAGCATATAACTCAAGTTACACAAGAGGGATGCACGCCAAAGTCTACTAGAGAATTTTGGAGGGGACATGCCGATACGAATAAAAATTATGTCTACGGTTTAAGTTCATTTGTTACTTACGTTGACTTAGGATCAATACGTAAATTTGTGTTGGGCTATTCAAGTGAAGAACTACAATGAGGTGTTGATGAACGACTTAAGTAAATAGAATAACAAATGCGAGAATGAACGAAACAACACATGCAACAACGTTTGGAGATACATTTGGAACAAGCCCGACGAGCGCAAAGAAGAGAAATAAAAGAAATGATAAAATAAGCTAATGAAGATACCAATGAAGATAATGATACAAAAAAAATATTTGGAACGAAATATGTAAAATAAAAATATTTATGTAAATTATTATTTTTTTATAAATTTTTGACCGAAATATATTCCGACGAAATTTCTGATGGATTTATATTCCATAAGAAATTGTGATGTTTTATTCCTCATAATTTATGACAGAGTTTATATCTGTCAGAAATTCTTTTGCAAAGAGTATTTTTTTTACGATCAAAATCCGTTAGAAATTCCATCAGAAATCGTGTTTGTGATCGATTTTATAGAAAATTCCGTCACAAATTCCGTTAGAAATTGGTGATTTTCTTGTAGTGCATATTTTATTAAAATATATTAGAACTTGTAAACTCGTGGGGTAAATACATAAATAAGCGGATTAGGTAAATATATTTATAAATAATTAATAAATGTTTCAAATAAAAGAACATTAATATATTACTTAAATTTTGTTATAATAGTTAATAATATTTATAAACAAGAATTAGTAGTATATTGTTAACTTATAATATATAGATATTAAATAACAATATATTATTACTATTAATAATATAATATTATTTATTTTACTATTATATTATTATGTTATGTCATATTATGCTTTTTAATTATGTGGAATTCAATAAAATAAGATTTTCAACTAAGTAATAAACGGGAAATCATTCTCTTTCGATTGTCACTTCAAATGAACTTTTAACGAGTAAATAGGACAATATAGTGAGCATAGGTGATTTAAGTTCAGATTTGTATAGCAATATGAAAATATTATCCATAAGCACACACCATTTAAATTAGTCGAGTTAACGATGTCCTCAAAAGTATGAACTATGCATACAAGAAAATGAGTGTTTTCATTCAAACTCCTGTGATTTGCGATCATGGTAGAAGCATAAAATTTACTTGTCAGATTCTGATTAAGGAAAAGTAGCATATAAATTGTCTTTCCATATACCTGCCGTAATTGTGGGAATGTATACTACTGAGTCTTGCCTATAGTGATTTTTAACACTCGTTTTTAACTAGTTTAGATGAAGATATGAGCACTAAGGTAAAAATTCTTTTAACTCTCATAATATTTTCTTACTAATATATGTATAACATGTGTTGTGTCCTATTCATTTCCTTTGTCATTTGTACAACACATCGAAAAAAAAGAATATATTATTTGTGGAAAAAGCTACTACATATTAACTTCATCCTTGTGATTGGCATTTGAGCTGAGGACAAAATCTTGTATCTAAACTTTTTTTTATCAGTACTCATGAAAGCAACTTTAGTGGCAAGGGATCTTGAGAGGAATTGTATTTTCATTGTGCGATAAGAAAAGGCAAAACTTTTTCATTGACCGTAAAAAGGAAAGGCAAAGTTTTTTTTTTTCTTTCAAGAAGAAAGCAAATGTCATGAATTGTTCTTTCGGCCAAAGCTTTTGACTCCCTATTCTTCTGTAAATTCACCTAAGTACATTCATGTTTTACTTCTGATTTAATTACTTTGAAAAATGTATAATTAGAAGAAGCTTAATTTGTCTTTTTAAGTCTCATAGTCCTTTGCCTGTCAGAGAGGAAAGAAAGAGAAAAAAAAAAAAGAACGACAAGAAAAGCAAATGCAATTTGCATTGAACGAAACCGGAATGTCGTGTGCACGTTTTGTGATGATGCATTTGCTACATTTAATAAACGGATGGTTTATTGATTCGAAAAATATGATATCTTTTCGGTACATAAATGTTACATCTTAAACCTTTGAATATTTTTCGATGATTGTGACCAGATCGTAAAATTAACAGGATTTTTTTTAAAATATTTACTCTCTTAATAATGTCAACACTCGATGAAAAATTATATAAAAATATGCAATAAATATGAATATTTTTTTTCAATTAAAACAAAACATCAATCCATCGTGTTTTACAATAGAATTTTTTATTTTCTTATACCGTTTATATTTTACAAGCAATTTGACCTAAACTGTTTTTTCTAGAACCCATTTGTATATGCAGATTGTCTAAAGTTGTTAGGATCAGTTGCTTAAACTGAAGAAATGATATATTGATTTGATTGGTTATGCCAATTTGCTATCAATCAAATGCTTAACGAAAAATGAGCTTAGTTTTGAAAAGAATTAAATGCATTTTTATCAAATTAATGACCCTACTAATCGATGCATGCTGGTTATGACAATCATATCGTTCAAAGCAAAATAATACAAGCTCAAGAATACAAGCACAACAAATAACAAGTGCAGTAATGAATTTTGAGAATTCTCTTCATGATATCAGTTTGACGTAATAAATCAAATAACATATCACATTACCAGACTCTTACAGATCTTTTGAGAAGGTAAACGGGAAAGAAGAAAGAAAATATAGGAAGAAAATGAAAGAAAGAAAATATACTGTAGAATTAAAGTCACATGCCACAAATACTGTAGAATCGGCTTTCAAACGAAAATTGCAGGTAACACGAGGAGGCTGTCAGACAGAAAAGAAAAAGAAGAAATTGGTGTAGGTTCAATGTTTCACCTGAACGCTCCAAAGTTGGCAGTTTGTGTCATTTACTTGACCAGGAACTACCAACAATTATTTAGTTCAATCAATAGTTAGTTAGTTCAATTGATAGTGAACTGAATCCTAATGCGAGAGATCTCGAGTTCAAATTTCGAAAGCGTCACTATCGAAAGAGGAGCATAATAAAAAACCTCAATCGCTAAAAATCTCAAATTTTTGCAATCTCATATGGTTAACTCTAATAACACTCCAAAATAAATGAGAGTCCAATAAGCTTTCGGATATCAGAATTACCAAAGGAAAACTTGGCCAGGTACTGATCTGCTTTTAGTATCTCCTGCAGGCATAAAAAGGCAAAGCAACAATAATGGCTGTCATACCTCAAAGTGGGAGAACAAGTAGCTCGACTGTAACTGCTTCACAAGATGTTAGTGAGACATCATGATTTTCTCAGTAGCAAAGGCCGTCAATATCTCAAACTTTTTGCATCTATTGAACCGGTGCAAACCAAAATCCGTAGGTGAATAGTAACCCGGTAGCAAACACTCTCCTATAGGCATTTTCAAGATCTCCTTTAATTGGAAACATCAAGTGCAATAAATTAAGAGATCTATAGTTCGATTTTTATTAATAGAATATATGTACTAAGTGATCTTCCCTTTCTTTATATTATGCTGATGACCCTTCTCTTATAATAATAATAATAATAATAATAATAATAATAATAATAATAATAATAATAATAATAATAATAATAATAATAATAATAATAATAATAATAATAATAATAATAATAATAATAATAATAATAATATCTCCTATGAGCATTTTTATTCCAACAATAAAAAGGTTGATAATGTTACAATTTCAAAGGCTATTAACAAAACTCTCATCCAACTTCATATGCTTTATATGTGCTGTTTTATCGGGATAGTGTGCTTATTAATTATCATGTCCTTATGCTCATATGTTTTATACGTTATCGACTGCCTTACATGATTTTCTAATTGGAAATATATCTTACCACATGTATTGTTAAAACTCTATAACAACACACAAATTCAAGGGGAGAAGGTATATAGGAAGAGCCATTTTTTAATTATTATATTATCTTTGCGTCATCCAATAAGTTTGTCATAATGAGATATTGTTGAATTCAATAGTTCGTTTACGTGATCTTGATAACAAATTCAATTGGTGATGCAAATAGGTTTAGAATAACAATGAATCCTTTTTTAAAAAGTCAAAAACTTGAAATTACAAAATTTCAATAAATAGATCAATAAGTCGAATAACCGAATCTAAGTAATTCGATTGAGGTTTCTCAACTGATCGAAATTCTACAATAGGCCTAAAAGATGATTCGAAGTGTCAATCCATCGAAGAACTAATTTGAGTCGCCCATGTTTATAGTCCAATAGATCGAAAGTTGAGCATATCAAATTTTCTGAGGACCTTCTTAGGATTAGCAACAGTCGAGAAACCGCAATCGGCTTAAGATCATATGTCAAGGTTTAAATATAGTGAAGATGTCGATCGATGGACCAATCGAGACATTGATAGAGAAAGCTCGATTGATTGACAGTTTAGAAAATTGATAAATGCAATGGCTAGTATGACTTATTGGATCAACTAATTAAAGAAAGTTTGACCGATAATATGACTAATTTGAGGTCCTAAAGTAAAGTTGAAGATAATGGCTAAAATGACCTCATAAGTCTATGAATAAGAACCCTAACCCTCCAAAGAAAGTGATCTAGTTAGTTAAATAATTCAACAGCATTAAATAACATCTGTAAGCAATTTTGAGCCATCATTGGAATTCTTTTTGTTCTTTCTCTCTCACTTCTAAGCACAGGGCATATTATAAAAGAGAGATTAAACAATTACTAAGATTGTCAGAGCTTCTCAATTAGAAGAAGCATTATCTTGTCACTTGAACATGAAAGAAAAATAATAAATTATAAAGAGTTCATTCTCCCTAATCGAAAAGGAATTTAGTGAATATGAAATTAAAACAAAAAGATAACCAAGAAGTTGAACCAAAGCTCATCAACAATTTGTGTTTCTTGAGTTTACAATGTCATCCTTTTATTTATCTTATACGTAATTGCCTATCAAATTTTAAACTAAAATAATTATAAGAGATTTTAAATTTTTAATATATCCAGCATTTAATGCTTTACAGATGCCACGATACGAATGATGCACAATATGCATAAAAAGACACTAATAAATTCAAAGTTTCGTAGCTAAATTATTGTGGTGATCATCATGGTCATCTGCCCGTGAAGATCGTGAGTCATTACGCGCATGCGCTAGAGGCGATGACAAGCGACGATAATGGAAACATAACGAATCACGCACACTACACGTTATACGATGTGCAGTGATGCTTACGACAATATAAAATTACTAAATGCATTCAATGAGCTCCCATCACGAAGACGGATCTCTCTCTTCCTCTCTTTCTCTTCTTCATCAATATCAGTCAAATATGTCTCAAGCATTATTAATATTTAAAATGATTTCAAATTTTCTTTTACCTCTCCTTCCGGAGGTAAGCAACATGAGCAACATATCCATCCTAGGAGTGCGCCACCGGTCCTCTATCTGACATGAAAACTGTCGACATCAATGTCGTCTTGGATCCATCGAACTCCATCAAGACGGCGGCGTGCTATCAGCAACCCGACCATGCGCATGCCGTCAATGGCGCCGGTGACCTGTTCGATGCAATGCCTCTGACAAATTTTGGAATTCGCATTGTGCAAGGTTAACTAGTGGCTCTCCATCAGGCCCAGGTATCATATTAGCCTGACTGGGCCGGCCCAACTTCAGTTTTCGTCAATTTAATTTTAGTTTGATGGGCCCCCATTATTTGGTTTGATCCATAGCAAACACCCGTCTGATGGGTCGGATCTACAAGTCCAAGGAAGAACCCAAGAAAATTTTAGGGCTTCCACGGCCGTCTTGTAAAACAATCCATCTCAACCCTCCATCGCATCTCCGACATCTTACAGCCGTCCGATTTCTTCCCAACTACATTTAAAATCCCGCCGTGTTCTCGCTTAAATCTATCGCTGCAACACTGGACTCCAACGAAATATTGGACGGGCGGCGGCGGCTTCGATTTCTGTCACTGGCCGCCGATTCCACCAAAATGACATCGCCTACGAGAAAGGAGCGAAATGTGAAGTGTTTTCCCGGCATCTTCCATCATCTGTGCGTTTAATTTTGGCCTAAGTATCACCTGGTTCTGCTCGGCACCTGCGCTTCTTTGTGGCGTACCACCGACGCTTCTTTATGGAGCTCGGCGTTGTGCCAATAGTAACGATGACGCAGAATGTTCATGGTAGCATTTCCTTTCCTCGAAAAGTTGGAGAATACGTTGGTTTTATTTATCGAATATGAGGACTTTTACTATATAAATTTTGATCTCGAGTTCATTTTTCGTGTTCTGGATAGAACTTGATGTTTTTTTTTGGATTTGACGGTGTTTGGCAAAATAAATAAGGTTTTGACTTCATCTTGTTGGAGGGTTTTGATGAGAAGTAGAGATTTTAGTTTCGTATTGGCTTTCGTTGATTATGGTGCCTCTATTCATCATACTTCTGTTTAAATTGTTTAGGTTAGGAATGCAAAGATGAATCGACCAATTCTTTTTTGCATGGTATTTTAAATATTTATGCCTACTATTTGAAGAAAAAAAGTTGTCTTGCCTTTCCCCAGACGCCCACAACTACTTGGTCTGCTGCAAGCTACTCAGAAGCTGTGAGGTATCTTTGACGTTTTAGATATTTTGTGTTAAATGCTCGTTTTCCTTTGCATTTGAATACTAATTTTGTTATGCGTTTTTACTCGTTGAAGTAGGTATCGGAATTAATTTGTGATAAGTATCGTGTGATGTCTGATTTCCTGTGCTTTTCCATTCTAATTATCGTTTTTGTTCTGTAGAAATTGATTATATTTGTTGAACTGTAATTGGCAATTATCTGTATGATTAGTGTTTGTTCTGATGTAGCAGACTAAACTGTGTCATCTACAAAGCAAATAGGTTTTTTTCAGTACCTAATTTGTGTCGGAAGGTGACAATAACGAGATTGCCATGCATTCTGTTAGAATTATGAAGTTTCTTGCAGTCTTGATGCATGATTCTGGCAGTATATTTGTTATCCCTCTTGTGTTTCCTTTATTCTATTACTTTCATTTAGTGCAGTTATAAATTCCAATATGAATTTTGTTTTTTTATATTCTGAAGTACTTTCCTAGGTTATATTATCTTACCATGTTCTTTTTTGCCCTTATTTATCTTTGGATTTTCTTTACTTTGTCTTTCTCATTATGAAGATATGAATTTCTTGTGTAGATATCTTTGGATTTTTAGTGATTTGTAATTATTTAAAGGGCTTGTAGAAGAAAATGTCATCTATAAAGCAAATAGGTCTCTCAGTACCAACTTTGTGTCGGAAGTTGACAATATCAAGTTTGCCACTAATGCTGTTAAGATCATGAAGTTTATTATTTCCATGATTCATGATCTAAGTTTCTGGCTATATATCAAAAGCCCTATTTCGGGATAGTTCCAACACTTTTCTCTCTTTAATATGGTAAAATGCTTTTTTTTTTTGCTTTTTATTGTACAATCCTACTTTTAATTTTTTGTTGTCTTTATAAAATTTCTATTGTCCATGTATACTTCATGTCATACATTATATATACGTGACAAAATAATAGCAACATATTATATGGAGGCCATTCTAAAAAGACATACTATATGGAGTCATTTTGAGCATAACTAGCTTTAAAGTGTTTTTTAATTCTTCAGTTATTTTGAGCCTCATTTGCATTCCTTTTGATGCAGGCGCTTTCTTTTCTGTTTAGCCTTCTAGGTTAGAACTTATGTTTTATTCTATTAGTTGTCATGTAATAGACATGCTACACTTTACGTAGAAGGTCAGGACTAAAAGTGATTTGATCAAGGACTTGGATTAATTTGTTGTCTTATCCTAGTATTTAAAGTTGCAAACAAAGTTCTTGCACCGTATTTTTATCCCTTTCTATCAAATAAATTATTTTTTTATGCTTATTCGTAAACTCTAATTTTATCTCTTTAGATCTTTTCAATTTTCTAGCCTGATTTATATTGATGCTTGCTTGTTTTCTTCTCTTACTGCATCACCTGGTATAGTTTTCCTTCAATTGTTTCTATGATGAATTTGTTTTTTTATATCTTTTAATTTGCATGCATTTTCTTTAATTTTTAAGTGAGATGATCTATGTCTCTTAAAGTGAAGAATAATAATCAATGCCTTGAATAGAAAAGCGATGACGTCAGCCAATTGTGGCATATCAGTTTTACTACAAACATAACTCTTACATCACTATACTTGCATATATTTCTTATTTGGACTCTGAACATTGTCTTTTTTAAGTTACTGGCTTATGTTGCACCACCTCAAGGATCTCTTTCACGAGCTGCATGCTCAAATGCTTTCTGATCTAACAGATTTGTTTGAAACTTTTTTTCTCGAGTTTATTCATCTTTCAGCAAATTCATCACTTGACCAAACAGTATTTTGTAGCCACTTTTTTATACTATAGTTTGAGCACTTTGTGTTTTTTTTTGCCTTCCTGGCCCAGTGCTTTTAGGGCTCATTGGTGCTCATATAAAGAACACTGGAGTTTGTCAGGCTTCTAGTGTTTTATTTGCTAGGGGTTTGGAATATTCTCCAAAATTCAATTCATGATGTGAGTACCTAAAGAAGCAATTTTTTTAGGTTGACTACAAATTCTTTGTGGTAAATTTGGCACAAATTCAGTTAAGAGTCTAGAAAAGCCTTGCAGAAATTTTATACTATTGTTTGAGCACTTTGTGTTTTTTGCCTTCCTGGTCCAGTGCTTTGTAGGGCTCATTGGTGCTCATATAAAGAACACAGGAGTTTGTCTGGCTTCTAGTGATTTATTTGCTAGGGGTTTGGAATATTCTCCAAAATTCAATTCATGATGTGAGGTCATGTATTCTAAAGAAGCAATTTTTACAATGCTAACATGTCTTACTAGATGACCTACAAAGTTATTTCTTAGGTTGACTACAAATTCTTTATGGTAAATTTGGTACAAATTCAGTTGAGTCTAGAACATTAGGTGTTTCTGTGTTTTTCTTTCTTTTCTTTTTTCATCATACTTGAACTACAGATTTTTCATATTGTGCTACCTGTGAATCAAGGTCAAGGTTCTGCAGTGGGACGCAGTCTGCAAATGGAAACCTAGTGCTCCAAGCGAATCATCCTTATATTTAATTTTGAATTTATATTGAAAATATTTGTAAATGTGCATATTCAGTACAGAACAGGGGAAACCTGTCTGAAAACGTGAATAAATATTGCTGTCAGAACAGGGGAAACCTGTCTTCAGTACAGAACAGGGGAAACCTGTCTGAAAACGTGAATAAATATTGCTGTCAGAACAGGGGAAACCTGTCTTCAGTACAGAACAGGGGAAACCTGTCTGAAAACGTGAATAAATATTGTAAGTTGTGAGTTATTAATATTTAACTGATTGATCTAGGGTGTAATTAAAAGTTCACTACTCTTAATAGTTTTTATAGAAATTTGCTTACAGTTATTAATATTAATTTCTTAATGTATCAATTAAAATTGTTTTCTAGTGGAAGAAATACTTTTTATGGATCACCCATCCGAAACTATTTAGGGACATTAAGTATCCTTAAATTTTAAAGAGAAAAAAGTAGCCGAAATGTGGAGTTGCTGGATTTGAAGGATCAACTTCAGAAATAATGATGCCTGACTGCAATTCAGAGAACGATAATGGGAGAAGGATCATCTTCTGAGCATTAAATTCAGCAATTCAGTTTTTTTACATATATCCGTAGTAACGAAATAACACCGTGACTGCAGAGATTCAGCGAACGATAATTTCCGTGTAAAGATCAAACAGCATATGATGAGACTTGTAAAGGTTGGAAGTAAAGAGGGTCCGACCTTTTCCGCTTGCTGATGACGCTTCCATGAAACCTCTCATCTCCCTTTGAATCCAGAGGAGGGACTTGTATGTTCATCAGAACCTTGCAGTCCATGGACTCCTTCCCTTCCTTGCTGTGAGTTTTCACATCTGATGATACTAATGGGAGGCATGCAACCATGCAGAGCGATCCAGAATCAACATCGTACAACCCTTCAGCAGAAGGGACCTCGTAACTTTCTGAAGCTAAATGAACATATGACACGCTGTAGCTGACATCCCAGAAGCTGCTGTTGTTGCTGTCGACGACCAGTTCGGAACTCATGAAGAACTCTGGTGAGTACATGAACCGATCACCCAGAGTTAGCAATTCGAACTCTCCCTGCTTTACTTTGCCATCCGCGTCCTGAAGCTCGACGCCGAACCTGAGGGAGCTCAAGGAGTTCTCATCTGGGAATGGTCTCTCGTCCAAGCTTCCATTTCGAGGTCTTGCAGCGCACAGCTTTCTTGCTGTGGCCATCTCAGTGTACTTGTACCTGGCGCCATGGATATAGTTAGTGAAGCTCGCATCTTTGCTCCCCAGTGCGATCATGTCGAATTGGTCAGGATTCGTCTTCCCTCTATCGCTCCAGAGGCGCCCAAGAGTCGATCTCCGGTTCCTCACTGTGATGACGGCAGGGAACCATAAGCTCATCCGGACTGTGCAGTCATCAACTGAAGCCTTCTCCACGGAGTCCCCGGAGCTGATCACTGGACAGGCAACAAGACAGAGCCGGAGCTTCTGTTGATCCCAGAGGCCCTCGGCGACGAACGTCCTGTTAGGGACCAAACCAATGGGATACCCTGTGTTGCTTGGATTGAGGAACGACATGAACATCCTCAACTTTCCATCTTCCGAACAGCTTATCTCATTCAGTAGCATGGATCGGGGCAAGAATCCCAAATCCTTCGGAAAGGGACTGCAGGACCTGTTACTGGCACAGTTGCCGCTGCTGTACATCAACTCATAAAGCTGCATCATGTTATTGCGCGCTATGTCGCAGAACTCTCTCCCGTCAAACCTGAGAGTTTCTTCTTTCTGATGCACATCCATACGGGAACAGGAGCTCAATGCCTGCAGAGTCATGGAGTACTCGTAATCCAATTGACTGTAAGCTACCAGCGATATCGAATCGAAGTAGCTGAAGCTACGTGCGGAATCCAAACTCTCGATTACGCCGGTGACCAGACTGTTGCGAAGGTCGGATCTTTGCGGGTACGTGAGCTTCAGAACCGCGTGCAGTTTGAGCTGCCATCTTGGGAGATTCCGGTGCCGGATCCGACGGCGCAGAGATGCCCGGTGGACTGCGACCAGTACCCCCGGAAGATGAAGCTGGCGCTGGTTCTCTGGACTCCGTGCTCGCCGATGTCGGACGGGACGAGCTGAATGCTGCCGCCGCGGAGGTCGACGGTGGCGCTCGTGATGTTGAAGACTGCGGGGACTGCGGTTGGTTGAATGGCGTCGAAGCGCAAGGAGAACGACCGAGGGATGGCGAGTGAAGGGTCGAGTTCCAGGGGGAGGAGGGCATGCCCGCCGGCGAAGTAGCCATAGGAGAGGTCGAGTGGAGGAGCAGGGGAGAAGGGGAGGATGGAAGGAGTGGCCCCTGTGGCAGTTGGCTCCGTGAGGAGGGCGCCGCAGTGGTGGGCGTAGGCGCGTGGTGAAGAAGAAGAAGGTGAAGAGACGGCGACGGGGACGAGAACGGAGAGAAGAGCGACGAGGAAGCGGAGGAGAGACGTCGCGGTACAGCTCCGGGAGACGCCATTAATTGCGGACATGGTGCGGCGAGCCAGACATCAATTTAGTCAAATTTCCACACGAAAAAAATAAGATTTTTGAAGTATTTATAGGTTCCAAATATGTTGACATTTGAGTTGCATGTGGATCTGGTCGCCATTTGCGCAATGGCACCCTGCTCCAAATTGCATTAATTAATAAATTGAACGATCAAGTCGACTTGCATCACATCAAAAGAAAAATTTTCTCTTGCTTCCTACAATTTGCTGGCTTGTGCCGTGGCAAACGATTCAGTTTATTTAAATTTATCACAGACGAAATTATTTCGACTAATATTTTGCAATAACGTTAGCATTTTTTTTTGACCTGCCGTTAGGTAGAAATTACATTGACACTCCCTATAATTTTTACGAAATCCTAATTATAAGAAAAAGACATTTTTGGAATGCGAGTATACGGATTTTAAATATAATTTTTTTAAAGTAATTTTCATTGTTGGTCCCTGATTTTGCCTCGACACTATATTAATTCAGTTTTATAAATTCAAAGAGAGACAGAAGTAGTCACTCCGGCAAGTGAGAGAGACATCATCCATCCAATTTTCTCTGGCGGGAGAGGAAGCACACATAGAGAGATAGAGGACGCCAACTACTCGACGGATGACGCTGATGAGGGAGGAATGGACACAAAGGCAATATGGATGAAACATAGGTACAAGATTTAATGTTTCAACAAGAAAATATAACACTCCGAAGCAAATGGATTGTGTCCAATATGGACGTTGCCAATACGGATCGTGTTTAAAAGGGATGTGGATTGTGTTGCACCAGCGTGTCAGAGTCTCAAGGAAATTAATCGGGATTAACCATGTTTAAATATCTTTTAAACCCTAATTTATCTTTATATAAACTTCGAAGACGAAATTATTTTTCCCTATACCTTATTAGTTTTGTGAAGCCGTCAAATAATTTTCGTCTCTTCTCTCTCCTTCCCGCTCTTCTCTCCCTTAGGATTCCTTTTGTCTTCATCATCGAGATTCGTGCTACGAGATTTGTGACGCATCACATTTAGTGCATATTTTTATGTTCCTTTAAGTCGTGACTCATATCATATTTACATCTTTGTGAAGCTCGAATCTCATTTGTTGCTAAGTTTCAATCTTTATCAAACATCCACCTTTATGAGCTTAACCCTGCCATTATATACATTTAGCAAATTTTGATGCTGCTTTAACCTTCTATTTCAGGAACTACAAAAAACTAGACTTCACACCCCTATTGGATACTCAATCACAATCATGCACGAGGAAATCACTTAACGATAAAAGATGCCAAAAATGAAAAGAAATCTATTAGCTCATGATTGTCAGTACATAACAAACGAATAAGAAGGGAATAATTTGAGGCTCGACAGAAGAAATCTATCAGAGGCCACCAATATAAAAGGACCAGTTAAGGCAGGGAAAAACATCTCCAACATCTTTATTCATATCCCTTACTAGTCATTTCATGTTCCATTATTGTTGAAAGAATATCACCTACCATATTTGAACGACGTCGTCGGAGAAGACAAGGAAAGCCTTTCTTTTGGATCGATAGCAACAAGAACAATGAGAACCTCTGAACATTACTCTATTTGTTATTTGATGAACATTGTTTATAACTAATAGGATAATCTAGAGTTAGCAATAGGAGATGATGGATTTTGATTTCTATCTTGTTTTCTGAACTTGATTGAACTATTTTTTATTTTCGTATTTTATGAACCCAACTTTCAGTTTCATTATTGGATCGATTGTAGTGAAAATTTTTTGTTTTCTCGAGATTGGATGCGATGACCCTCGATTCGATCTTCATTCTTGATGCTTATGTTCTTCGTCGGACGATACGTCCTTGATCGGAGGTGTTCGTGAAGGTAGGAGGTTGCGATATTCTGTATCTTATGAAATGTGTCTGAGTCACCGTCATCGACGATTTCACACCCTTGCAACCGCAAGGAATATCTCTTACTATCCTTAGTGTTTAGGACGTTGGAGGACTTACCATTCCATTCGCTTACACATAGTTGTATGACACGCTCCATTTTTGGGACTGTAACCCTGTGATGCATGAACTATATGCCGAAAGACCCTTAGTTGGGTAGCAACCATTCGACTATCCTAGATAGGTTCGAGACTTCTTCGCAATCCTGACAGCGTGACTGAAGGGGGAAAGTGATTTAGATCTTTTGAAAAGAAATTCATGATTTCTTTTTTCATCGAAACTTGATTTAGTATTCTAAACATTATGTATTAATGTTGATCCAATCTGCTATCTTCGAAATCTGCTAGATTTAGAGTTCTTTCACATCTCTGCTGTTATCATATCTGCGTAGTTGTGATTTATAATTATCTTATATTGTTTCTGCAATCATATTAAAAACCCCTAAAAATTAAATAATATCTTTTTATGTTCTGTAGTGTAGATCTCTGTTACATTTACACAATTGATATTGCTATTTTTGGTTTATATTTAGATCATATGTAATTTCTCGAACATTGCTTTCGTCTTTATGTGGATTCGATACCCTACGTACTGCACATGATGTTCGGGTATACTTGCATAATACATTATGTTGTCTAGGACTTTTTTAAACTTGATCCCGTCTATTGAGATTTACAGTCTTGCATTTACATTGTCACATTCCTACTCTTAAGCTGTGCTAACCCGCTTCTGAATATCATACTAGACACGCACACATCAATTTGGATGGAAATCGATGACACATGGAGAAGAAAGAAGACAATACCACATGAAGGCGGGATGAAAAATGACACGTTGGACGATGCCCGAATATGTGATAATTATCTCGAGATAAAAGTATGTAATTAGGATCAGCCTCTTGGCGGACTATTGAATTATAAATAACAAAGGATCTTGTCACAAACAATTGTCCTTTATTCAAAATTATGTTTTCCCTCTCTCGGGACATTTTCGGTATGAAAATCATATTTAAATCTAGTCATGACCGGACCCCAGAACATGAGTCCGTCCCTTGTAAACACGATCCGCATTCGACGGGCTTAGGTCGTGTCACCTGGGACGTCGATCTTTTCCCTCTACAACACTGGAATAATCCAAAAAATGCATTGTGTTGCTTCCTAAGGCGGGGTCGTGTTTCCCTTGATGAAAATGATGTAGAAAAATAGAAAATGATGAATAAATCTTAAATCCTAGCCCGCGTCGTGCTTCCATTTGGCGCGACCCATGTCTTCCATAGAGAACAACGAAGAAACTATTTCTTAAAACGAACTACGTTGTCAGAAGACACGCGCCATTGGAAACAATATCCACGTTTGGGACGCGTTGCCAGAAGACACAATTTTTTTGTCCTTTGTTTTTAACATGATTTAATTGTATTGATTATCTGAAAATGGCTTGATGAACGATGTAGGTTTATGTGTTCTTTAAAAGAAAACTTTGCTCAACTAATGATAGGACTTAAAAATTATAATAATTTTGATTGAATTTATATATGAAGAGGATGACCTCGATGAATTAAGGGATTTATCATTGTTAACACGAACCTTAGATATGAGATAAATTGAGGTCCTTTGGGGATTATTATATCAAAAGATGTACTTGGGTCAGAAAGGAGTCCTACGATCTAGTTAACCATATTGGCACATGGGACAATATGAACTTTCAATACATTGATAAGACTCACAATTATAATGATTATCTTCACTTAAGGCAAGATAAATAGAAGAATAATAAAAGATGTGACTTGAATATATTAATTAAGAAAACTATAAATATCTCAAGATGAGATGCAATTGATATTATTGCCATCAATGAATAAAGATATTATTATAGGTCAATATGAAATTGAACTAATGAATTATCATAATGGTTCCTCCTTAATTGCTAATTGTCAAATTATTTTTTTTTATATTGATAATTTTATTTATGATCTTTATATACTGAGCATCTATGATACTTTTCTTTTATGAATTCAATTATGTAAGTAATCTAAATGCTTAGTAGTAGTCGATGACGGTGATGATGATGGTGCTTCGTGATAGTCTGCATGGCACATGACATAAGATCTTGGTCAAGTTACGAGATTTATATAATAGAGAAAGATGAACTTCAATTAGTTGGCATCTTTTTATTTGAATTTAATATGAACTATAGTAATGGACTTTTAGTTTTGTTATTTTGAAAATATGTTTTAGTTTAAATTGCTATATTTATATGATGTATTGACGTTGACCTGATATATAGTCAAAGTTGTGTCTACAGAAGAAAGTTTGTTGTGCTCCGTGCTCCCAAGAGCATATTATGAGGTGGCGATGTGTAATTTTAGAGGCTTACAGAAACTATCCAAACTTTCTTCTGATTTATATTGAAAGATGTCATATCTTCATTTTTATTGGCAAACATTATACAACTCTGAAATACTAATTATTTATGCAGAAAAAAATGTAGTATCTAATATAATGGAGAGTTACAGATGAAACCTTAAATTTTCATCGCATTACGTACAAAATGGAGCAAACTTAGAAGGGACCATGCTACATGATCGAGCAATGAAAAATCAAAAGCATTCGCACATCACAAGAGGAGAGGTCTTGTTCATCCAATGGAAAAGTCTAATTCCCAAATAGACCAAGTAAAATAAAAGTAATTAAAATTTTGAAGGATTTAAGCACCAATTGAATTATTCTTAGCATAGGAAATTAAGCTACATAAAACAATAGAGCAAAATTCAAAACACAAAAAAGTGGATGAAAATTTGGAAATGCACAACTCAAGTAGCATATGATAAAAGCATAAAAAATCCCAACGCCATTGGACAAATGACGTCGAAGAGAGAGACGAATGACTATCTTCCCTTCACTTCTAGCATGAGAACTCCCGACGCCTAGAGGGACGACACCCTCCCTTAGTGTGCTATTGATAGGGAGAGGAGGGGCCAATGGCCCTCTCTCTCTTTTCTCAAATATTATATATATAATATTATATATACTTATTTTAAAAAAAAATAAATTTTATTATATGTTCAGGTGTCAATCATATGAATAAAAAACATTTAATAACTTGCTATCGATTGATGTCATCATTTTGTTATAAAATATAACTTCGAAGACAAATTTATTATAAAACAAATTTGAGGGACTAAATGATTTAATAGATCAATAATAAAAAAATATTCAAATATAAAAGATGAAGCTTGAAGGTAATTTTTTTATTTGTGACAATATGATATTTTTTTTTTGAAATTTTATTACTAGGAAAATATTTTTTGATGGACTCTATCAAATGACATAATGTGATATATTTTCGTAGAAAAAATGAAATTCGTATGACTTCATTAATAACAGTTAATTTGTTTAGCTGGTAAATGATTTAAATTTTGGTATAGAAGATGTGAAAAAATTAATGCACCTTGCATTCTTTAAGGTGTGAAACTTATAAAAGTGACCAATTCTTTTTCTCTTTAAAGTACCATCCATTAATATAGTGTGACACTAAATTAATCGAAACAATAATAATTTATTACTCAATCAACGAGTAATGTAATTACCATCTCCCGCTGAAATTTAATACATATTCAGAAAAAAAGAGTTGTAATAAAGAAAATGGTGAAAACGTCGATCATCCAACTACGTGTAATGGGCCGGTTATAGTTGAGCAGCCCGGCCCAATAAGATGCGTGCAAGACCACTTAACATTATCCAAACCAGCCGCCTTCATCTCTCTTGTCCCTGGTAACAAAACCCATCCAAACGCCACCGCACATTACTTACTCTCCAGACGCCACCCTCCCAAATGGACCTCTTGACCACTCCATTTCCCTCCCTCTTCTCCTCCTCCTCCTCCTCCGCCGCCGCCTCCTCGTCCTCCACAACTTCCACATTTCTCCCCCTCATCCGTCCTCATCGCCGGCATTGCCTCCGCCGCAGCAACGCCGTCCGATCCGTCCGCGCCGTCTCTGACACCCTCAACGGCCACCCCGCCGTCGTCCACCAACAGCACCAGCAGAAGGCCAATGCGCACTCGGACGGCAACGACCGTCTCCGCCGTCTCGTTCGTGGCGGCGAGCTTGAGGATGGCCTTCGCCTCCTGGAGCAAATGGCTACCCAGGGCGACGGCCCGCCGCCGGATATCATACCTTGCACCAGCCTCATCCGGGGATTCTGCCGCCTCGGCCGCACCCGGAAGGCTGCCCGCGTGCTCGCGCTCCTCGAGTCCTCCGGCGCCGGCGCCGCCCCGGACGTCATCACCTACAACGTTATGATCAGCGGTTACTGCAAGTCTGGACAGACGGACTCCGCCCTCCGCCTCCTTGCCCGCATGTCCGTCCCCCCGGACGTTGTCACTTACAACACCATCTTCCAGTCGCTGTGCGAGCGCGGACGTCTTGGAAGGGCCCTGGAGCTGCTCGATGATATGCTTCAGAGTGGGTGCGCCCCGGACGTCTTCACTTACACAATCCTTATCGAGGCCGCCTGCAAGGAGAGCGGCGTCGGCCAGGCCATGAAGCTCCTGGATGAGATGCGGACCAAGGGCTGCGTTCCTGATGTCGTTACTTATAACGTCCTGATCAATGGCATTTGCAAGGAGGGCCGCCTTGACGACGCGATCAAATTCCTCAACAAGATGCCGTCGTATGGTTGTAATCCGAACGTAATTACTCACAACATCATCCTGCGAAGCATGTGCAGCACAGGCCGCTGGATGGACGCCGAGAAGCTGCTCGAGGATATGGTTAGCAAGGGCTGCTCTCCGAGCGTCGTCACGTTCAACATATTAATCAATTTTCTGTGCAGGAAAGGGCTGTTGGGGCGTGCCATTGATGTGCTTGAGAAAATGTCCGAGCACGGATGCGCCCCCAACTCATTGAGCTACAATCCGTTGCTTCACGCCTTCTGCAAGGAGAAGAAGATGGAGAGAGCAATTGAGTACTTGGACAAGATGGTGTCCAATGGTTGTTACCCGGACATTGTGACCTATAACACCCTTCTCACTGCCTTGTGCAAGGATGGAAAGGTGGATGCAGCTGTTGCAGTGCTCCGGCAGCTTGGTAGCAATGGATGCACCCCAGTTTTGATCACATATAACACCGTCATCGACGGGCTCTCAAAGGCTGGTAGTACCGGGCAAGCACTGGAGCTTTTGAAGGAGATGATGCGCAAGGGACTTCGTCCTGATATTATTACTTATTCCTCACTGGTTTCTGGTCTCAGTAGAGAAGGCAGGATCACTGAAGCAATCACTATATTCCAAGAATTACAAAAGATAGGTATCAGGCCCAATGCAGTTATGTATAATTCAGTCATGCTAGGACTGTGTAAAGCTCGGCAGACGGATCGTGCTATCGACTTCCTTGGCTATATGATCTCGAATGGTTGCATGCCCACAGAATCATCCTACAGCATTCTTATAGAGGGGCTAGCTTACGAAGGTTTGACCAAGGAGGCTCTTGAATTGCTGAGCGAGCTGTGTTCCAGAGGAGTTATTAAGAAGAACTCCATGAAGAATGTGGTCGTCAAGGTGTAGGTTGCCTAGGAGCCTTTCTGAAAACTTTTTATGAATGTGAAGGAACGCTGATGGACCTTCATTCAATTTTGGGTTGACTATTCCATCAAACTTGGTAGAGGGCTTTGTACAGAGGTAGTAACAAATGACAGATAGAGTGACACAGTTGGGTATGAAGAGAGGATTGTCCAGGAAAATGCCACGAGAGAAAGCTCATTTTGCTCGCTAATCCTTCGAGTTCATTGCCTTTGACACCTGAGGTTGCGAACCCATCTGTGCATCTGTTATATCTGTAGCATGCCATATAAATGATTCAGGCACATACTAATATGCATCGTCTTCTCAATCAATCTACTTTTTGGGTCTCAAATGCTTCTGTTTGTGATTACTGTGGTCACCTGTACCATATCTGTAGCATCCATAGCATCCATATAAATCATTTTGCTTGCCAAATCCTTTGAGTTCATTGCCTCTATTTTCTCTTGGATCATAATTTATCCAATGCTTTAACAATTTTGAAGTTTCTAGTCGTTCCTTATTTAGCACATTGTTTTTTGCTGACAATAAGACAATTTTGATTTAACATTAATCTTCTGATGTAACATTGAACATTCACTGACAAAGTTCATGCCGTTGCAGATCTTCCTTCAGTGTTAATCCTTTTTTTTTTTGCATCTGCATTAACAACATAAAATCACCGTTAGATTAGATATTTGTAGGATTGTAACCACTTCAACGTTTGATACAGGGCCTGCTTAATAACTATGTTTTTTTATTATAAAGGAAGGCAGTACAAAAATAAACAAAAAAATATTATATAACTTTTGGGTGAGAATCTATTGAGATTATTTGATCCATTGGTTGAGAGGTGAGTTTGTTACGTTTGAGGGATGCTTGATTCCTGAATAAAGAATAGTGTTACTTATTGTTCGTAGCCGGCCATTAGATCTCACCTAATGGAATAAGATTTCATAAGAATAGTGTTACTTCACTTTTTCTCTCATTTTCCAATAACAATTTTTTTTATTTTTTTAACACGGTTTATGCTATTCACTTTTCATTCAAACACAGTAACTTTTTTTGTTCTTGAATAACAAAAATAATTATAGAACTAATTGAATAATAATCTTTGTATCTTGAATAATAATAATACTCAACCAAATACCAAGTAAGCGTTTTGGCAATAGTAGTGGGCCCAGTGGCCTTTATGCGGAGAAATATTGTATTATGAGTTTTTTTGTGATTATGTGCTATATATAGACATACATAATGGATGTTTGTAACTATATATTTTTTAGGCAGAATATTTTATTTCATGCGGCTCATCATTTAATGATATGTCTGAGTCTTTTTTTTAAAACATGGAAATGAATGTAATTTTAATCAAATACCCAGGACGGAGAGAGTTCAAAATGTTGAGATAAGACTCAAAACTAAATCATAAGATTCAAAAAATTAATTAATATATAAATTTATTTTTACCTTTATATTTAATTTGAACTTTCAAAATAAAAAATAAGGATAAAATAAACATAAAAAATATAATTCAACAAATATTATTAATTAGTGAATTAAAATTTAAATTATTTGATGTACTTTAAATCACTGACTCATCTCATTTAATTTTTGGAAAAAAATTATATTAAGATATGATGTTTGTCATATGAGCTTACACCATCTCAATTTAATTTAACCTACCCATCAAAGTGTATAATCTAAAGTGGATAAATAATTCAAGTTGTACACATTAACAGCTTCCGGAAAAACATATTTATAAATATGTTTTTAGATGAGCAAACCTGCGGCAGTAGATTACTCAAAATCAATAGGTGCCTACAATCACTTTTGCGACACCCTAGACAAAAATCTCAAATGTAAAGTAAGGGAAAAAATAAAGCTGCTAAGGGAGTATCGTATTATTTATATTCTCAATTGTTAAATATTAAATTTTTAGTGAATATTATTTTTTTTTCTTTTAAATCTTCTCTTTTACATATATTAATTATAAATTTAACATTCATATGATAATCTTATTTAATTAAGAAACATCTTTATTGACTTAAAAGAGTACTCAAATCTATTATTTTAGACGAAAATAATTTGATACAATTTTTTTTTTATTTTGTTTATATCTATACTGGAACATGCATCGTTTTATTTTTTTCTCTACACTACTGCAAAGATGACTTGAAGTATTCCAAAATTTTATATTCTTGATGTCATTTTTTTAATCATTTTTTATTGTTTTCAATTTAAATTTATTGATGTTCAGAAAATATGAAAAATTTATATTCAACAAAAATTAAATTTTAATTAAATTGTTATTTTCATAATTAAATTTAAATAATTAATTTGCGTCATCAATTGTGTCAATCAATTGACGAAGTGTGAAAAAAAAAACATTAACCATTTCACGTTAAGGGAGGCAGCACCCGCGGTTACACCACCCACTACCAGATGGACAAGTGGCACAGTAACTCCGGGGACCCACTTTTGGCGTTCGCGATCCCGGTCCCGCGTCGCACTCACATCCCAAACCGCCCGCGATGTGTCCAAAACCTTCCACCTCACGATTCGCGCCACATCCCACTCTCCGTGAAGTAGCTCTATGCGTACACGATCATCGTCGTCGTTTTTCCATCCAACGGCTAGAATCTTTCGCTCGCATAGTTGCGATTCCATGCGGAGCAACACCACCGCGCGCCTTGAGACCTCCACCGACGCGAATCTCCAGGCGCTCGGTCATAATTCGTATTACTATCGTTTATTATTTATTTTAGCAAAAATAGTAAACGAGTGCAGGAAACGAAGACAAACTCCCCGCACTCTTCCGCCCTTTCCGACTGTCTAAAAAATTTCCCATTTTTCCTGTTCTTAATTTCATCAAAGTTTCCCTCGTAAATTCCAATTCTTTCTGCTCCTCGTTTGATTGGTGATTAGTTCTACTTTTCTGCCCTAAAGGTCAGTTTTTTAGACATTTTTAAGCATTTGCTTCGATAGATTTTCTTCATTGGTTTGATTGGTTTTACCCCAGTTTCTTTTTCTTTTTCGTCTTTTGGATTGATAATTTGATATAAAGATGTGAAATTTTGTTTCTTTTGCTGTTCTGGAGGGGAATTATTTCATTTGTTTATCTCTCGGTTCTTCTGTGATGAATCAGGAGAGTTAAATGGAGGTGGGAAGTGCAAATACGCAGCGAAAGGTGATGAATTTTTTGTTTTGCCTGTCT
This sequence comes from Pontederia paniculata, assembly GCA_001647135.1. Taxonomy (NCBI): domain Eukaryota; kingdom Viridiplantae; phylum Streptophyta; class Magnoliopsida; order Commelinales; family Pontederiaceae; genus Pontederia; species Pontederia paniculata. The sequence continues at coordinate 74,622 of LTAE01000242.1, read as the reverse complement.
CTAAGACTGTAATGGATGATCCTGAGCTTACGTCAATGCCGAAGGTGGAGAAAGCTGATGACTTGGGAGGCAATTCGCCTTGGCCTCGCGCTTTGGGTGTGAGCAAGCTTGATTCTTTGGCTGCTGCTGCGGCGGCAGCAGGCATGGAAAGCCCCTGTGGCACTAGTGAGAAGAGCAACCAGAGTGGAGATAGTGCGGTCGAAAGGGACAAAGATACATCTTTGATGTTCTGCAGTGTGAACGACAAGAACGTCGAAAATTTGCAGCTTCGATCTGATGAAGATAATTCAGATTGTTACTTGGTTTTGAAGAAGGAAGATACATCAGAAGTTGCAATGGATTCCGCTGTACCGACTTTGAGCACTGTGAGGGATTTCAAAACTAATTTTGGTTGTAGCATGAAGGAAGTAGAAAAATCTGATTCCTTGCCTACAGAGAGTGGTTCTGAATTAAAGGAGGAACCATTTGAAGGAGAAACTAATAATGTTGAAGGTTCCAGAAGTAATCCCGGGAAATTAACAGTTATTCGAACGTCGATTTATCATGGAGTTACTAGGTAGGTTGAACAACATATGTACTTTGTCCTACTTTATAGCCATTCTTTGTTAGCATTGTTACTTTATACTATTAAATGTAACTATGCTATCAGCCTATCACATAACATGTTCACCAGGTTTTATACATCTTGGATGTACTGATTATTGTATAGATAAAAAGATAATTAGTAGCTACATTATATGACATAACGGCAATCTACATGCAGGCACAGGTGGAGTGGGAAATATGAAGCTCATTTATGGGATAACTCTTGCAGGATGGAAGGCCGTAGGCGAAAAGGAAAACAAGGTATTCAGAACTCTCCCATTTTGTTCAACTAGTGAAACAAAGGAAAACAAGGTGTATTCCTTTGTTTATATTTATTAGAATTATGAAGATCACTGACTCACTGTATTCCATAACTCAGATATCATAACATATTGTCACTGGGTTTATTTAGTTAATTGAGTTGAGGAGTTAACAACCCCATTGCCGGTTCCCAAGCTCGGATGTAAAAGGTGTGGAGGGTTGTGTTAGATAGTTCATACCAACTAAACTTTCCCTATGGGTAAGATATAGGCAATTAGCCAGCCAAATTTTTTGGTACTTTATAATCCTCACTTGTCAGCCATATATGTGTTGGAGAGATGTCATTATTACTAAGATGAAAATATTAACATGCATGCTTGGAGTAAATAGGAGAAATAAACAATATGTTCAAAGTAAGGAGTTCTACATTGATGAAAAAACTAGCGGAAATTGTTTAAGGTGGTTCAAATGTATAAGAGAATTTGTAAAATTTTGAAAACTTGAGTTACAACAGAGTTAATGATGCCATTGTTCAATAAATGTGTCTATTAAAGACTCTATTTTACTCTATGATTTCTTTTATCTACTCATCTTGAGACTAACTCTTCTGGCTTCATGGTGTTTTTGCTCGGCTGCTGCTTCAGTTTATTTAGGTGAGTGTTTTGCAGACATAAATTCGTTTCAATTTCATTTCATTCTTTAACATTATCCTCTTTGGCGACACTAACTGTTGAGTTCTTGTTCAGGAAGTTATGACTCAGAGGAAAAAGCTGCAAGAGCTTATGATGTTGCCACTCTAAAGTACTGGGGTGTCAGTGCAAAATTGAACTTTCCAGTGAGTAATGTTTGAATGTTCATAGTCCTTTGCAGTTTCTCATTTTGCTTCGGTTTCCGATGAATATTTTGAATTTCCTTAATGCTGTCGGTGGATCGGTTGTCTTAGCAATTTGTCCATATTAATGGATCTGTGCAGATTTCCGAATATGATATTGAACTAGAGGACATCAAGAGTTTGAATCGAGATGAATGTGTCACATACCTTAGGAGGTATGTGAAAAAACAAAGTAGAATCTTTAGTATCTTTTTTTTTGTGTCTCAAGATTAAGCTAATTCAAGTTGGTTCTTGGCAGGAGGAGTAGTTGTTTCTCGAGAGGAGCTTCTGTGTATAGAGGAGTGACGAGGTTGCTTCTTGTTCTTTTTAAAATTTCTTGATGAGAATCCTTCTCGCACTTTTATATATTACTCAGATCTGCTTCTAAAACTCTTCCAATGGTAGAAGGCAAAGAGATGGGAGATGGCAAGCTCGAATTGGCCGAGTATCCGAGAACAAAGATATTTATCTAGGAACTTTCAGTAAGTTGTGAATTATTTGTTCAATTTCACATACCATATCGACTCAAGTTACTTGATAGATCACTCAATCTTCTATCTCCTCAATAAACCTCATCCCGGACCTATAAATCTTTCCCTATATCGTTGAAACAGAAACTGAGGAAGAAGCAGCCGAAGCATATGATATTGCTGCAATCGAGCTTCGCGGCCTAAATACTGTGACCAATTTCCATATCAGTAACTACTGCGAGAAAGGTCTTACACAGTTTCAAGAAGAAGATATGAAGTAGCTCCAAACTAGCTCGCCTTGTGAGTTCGGGCCATTGTATCTTTAGTTCACTACTTATCGGCAAAATATGATAGAATGTATCTGGATTTAAAATGATATAATTTGTTGGAGATATAGGCTATATAATTGTTAGCTTCAGATCTCCAAATTGAGAGCCTTTGCGCCGAGCTACTCCAGGTATAATGTTTCAGATGTAACTAAAACAAATAAACATCATACTGTCAAAGTGGAAATCAAACTGTGAAGGAACATCACACGCTTGTAACTATTTATTCATAATTAAAAGAATCGTTCCAAGTATTGCATGCCATTTCGTTGCATCGTTTCAGGTAGAACATAGTGAACAAAATGCAGTTTTGTGTGGTGAAGCAAACATATTTTTGCTTCTGGTGCTATATACACACACACACACAAATATATTTCATTTCCAGGCTCAACTTTGGCCAATGTTTTATGCTCATGTCTGCCCCTGAAGAGCCTGCGAATGAGAATTTTACTAGCCATTTTGCTATGGTTCTCTTCCCCTAGGATCTATATAGTGACATAAGGGGCCTGTTTGGATGTGGGAACTAGGGCCAGAACCAACCCTAGTTCCCACCGATTCTAGCAAACATATTTTTACATATTACTAATATATTTAAAATATCTTTTTTATAATAAAAAATATTTCTATCCGTTTTTATTTATTTTTAATATATTTATTAGAAAAAAATCATTTACTTTTTTAGTTCTTGTCGGTTCATCCAAACATTCGTCGAACTTAATATTTTAAGTTCATCCAAACACAATTAGAATTAATCTATCATATCAATTTTTCATTAGGAATCCGAGAAAAATTAAGTTCCCGTTTTCAAACGCAACCTTAAAAAAAAATAATCATTACTAGAACCAAGTGATCAAAGTATCACATGACCAGAACTTGGCTCTTTTTAATTCTTGCCAATGGCAAGGTTCTTGCCAATGACAAGAACTATTTTTTTTCAATTTTTTCAACTTTCTTTTCTTTTCATTTTTGTAACTTTATTTTGAGTATTATATTATTATTTTATCTTAATTTTTAATTAGCTAGTACTTCTACTTAGATCACTAATTTCTATTAAAATATTTTATTTTATCTTAATTATTATAATATTGTAATATTTTCTATTATTCTATTTAAAATAAATAAAATAAGATACTATTTAATAAAAAATATTACACTAATTTCTATTAGTCTATTTAATTAATATTATTATTTGAAATTAACTTTTTATTTTGTTGCATTGCTCTTTTTTACGTAAATTAAAATTTATGTTTCTCTTTTTTTTTAAAAAAAATTTAAATAGTTATAATATCTTAAATATTTTTTATATTTATAATATCTTAAATATTTATAATATCTTACTTCGTTCATTCTTAATCAAACTATTTTTTTAATAATACGTATATTATTATTTGACTTAGCATCACATTAAATTTTGTTTTCTTATTCAAATTTTTAATTCATAATAATTATTAGTAGTAGTATTTTAAAGCAACTTTTTATTATTAATTAATTTTGTAGGCATATAAAATAAATAAAAATAAATTGTCGTAAATACATATTTAATTTAATATTTTTTTAAAAAATAAAGTTATTCATTAGTTCTAGAAGTTCATTCAAACGGCACCAAGATGATAAGAGCATGTACATTGATTGGTTGGTTTGGAGTTATACTCTCTTTTTCCTAACTTATTTATGTTTGTCTGTTTGAAACTTTGTATTTATCTAAAACTATGAAAATGCTCACGTATTTCGAGTTATTCCAGTTTTTATTATTTATCCTATTTCAACCTTTTCTGTTATTAATATATGCATGTGACATTACCAAAATTATAAGTATATAACTTAATAATAATAATAATAATAATAATAATAATAATAATAATAATAATAATAATAATAATAATAATAATAATAATAATAATAATAATAATAATAATAATAATAATAATAATAATAATAAGTTCTTAAAGTACATTTGAGATCAGAAAAAAACTTTAAATTGCATCTTTAAGCATGATCTTAAAGTTGATTGGTAATTTTAGTTTGAGGAGAACAAAATGCGAAGCAAATTGTTGTAATTTTAGCTACGGTGACTTTTGATTATAAATTTAATGGAGGTGAGATGTTTATGTATTGTAAAATGGCCAAATATCGTTTTTCCATGTTACATAAATAGTTAAAACTTGTGTTTGTTTAGATAATTAAAATTGATTTACTCCATAAAACAACGTCCTAGATTATTTCACATTAACTATTTTTTTTTACTTTTCATTAAAAAATATAATAAATATGTGATTACTCATATATCCTATATGAATTGTTTACTTAATAAATAGGATCCCTCGTTAAATTTGAATCACTCGGAAGTAAATAACTCCCTCAAAAATTTAATTTGGATCAAGTTTGTTTTCACCCTATATTTATAATATTTATACGTACAAATACTAGTGTATAGATGTCATAAAAGTATTAAGTAGTTGATGGAAATAAATATTGTTTACGATCCAAATAATTTGATGAGTTGAAATCTTAGAAAAAGTTGTACTTTAAATTCCACATGTGATTATTTTTTCATATTTATTATCTTAATTTTTTATTTATAATTTTTAAAAACGTTCTGAGTGTCATTATTAAAATAAGATTAATTGTTAAATTAAAATAGAGTATTATGGCAACATCAATCATAAACTTTTAAACTTGTAGGGTTTTTATTCAGGCCTTTTTTTCCTAATTAATTAATAATAAATAGAAATTAAATGTTCCATCTGCTCTTATCTCCATAAATGTTCGTGCCATGGCCCATGTGATCTCACCCCTCTCCCGCACCAATCACGGCCTCCCGATCCGTTTCCTCCAGCGGAATCGACGGCCAGAAATGCCTCCCGCGCCCGGTATCATCACGCGCCGCCGCGCCAGACGTTAATATAAACGGCAGCCTACGGTGACGGCGAAGCCTCTGACGCCCGTCGTGCGCTAACCGGCGGTGGTTTTAAGTGCTCTCTCTCTCTCCTCTCTCTCTCTCTCTCTCTCTCGCTTGCTCGTCGTCGTCTTCTTCTTCTTCTTTGGAGTGATCGAATCCGGAAAAGGTTTGAATTCGATCTCTTCTTCCCCAATTTTTTAATCCCATCTCATTAAACTTTTTATTGTCAATTAGTTTTGAGAGTTTTCTTTCTTGTTTCCATCATCGAATGTTCAGGTTTTCTCGCGATTCGTGGATCTGAGGAAGTTTCTGCAGGGAAAAAAGATTGAAAAAAAATGTGATTTCTCTACTTGTTTCGATTTGGCTTGTGTGTTTTTTTTTTTTGCGATTTATTGTGATGGTTTTAGTTCGAATACTAAGCTGTCAGTAGAAATTTGGTGTTTTCTATGATTTCTTCGAGATGTAGAGGATTAGGGTGAGAAATAGGGTTTTGGAAGTAGAGGATTTTGATGTAAGAAGATTGCCATTTTTGCGTGCAGATGAGGGGATTGGAAGGATCATTGGATTCATCGGAGGATGCGGAACACCCGGAGGATCCTGCTGATGCGCTGCTGACTATAGATGAGATCGGCAGCCAGGGTTCTGAATTCGCTGTGGTCGCCGGCGCCCTTGAGGCGGAAACAGAGAGAATGCTCGGTTCCATGGTCGACGGCGTTGGTGTTGGGGAGGTTGACCAGTTAGATTTGGTGATAACTGAACAGAAGCATGATGGAGTGGAAATTACGCTGGAGAAGGATCAGGGTGTTTGCTTGGAAATGCCATCAGGGGACTATGAATTCACGGTAGAAGCTGTAGCTGAATTGCCAAGTTTCGATCATATAAATGTGCCTAGTGGTGTTAACGAGGATGTTATTCTGGTCGGTGCCAAAGCCGATGAATATGAATTTGATGCAACTGGTTGTGTTGCAGCTCATGTGACTGATTCGTCAGGTATGATTGCCAGTAATTGCTTGGGTGCTTCTGTGCCGGAGAAAGCTCCGGAGAAGAAGGTTGGTACACTTCTAGCTGCAGCCATGAAGAAGTATTCAGCCCCTCGATCATCTAATTACCATGGAGTTACCAAGTGAGTCCTAGAAGGCCAGCTACTTGAAATAAAAGTTTGTTTTAGTATTGATGGTTAAGGTATAAGGATTTTGCACAAATTTGATCATTTTACAGCGAATTATAGGCTAAAGTGGAGTGGGAAGTTCGAAGCACATATATGGGATAACATAAGCCAAGTGGAAGGCCGGAAACGGAAGGGAAAACATGGTATGTGGATAACTGAAATTTATTTGCATTTGACGTTTATTAAGGATCATTTCACTTTTAATGTAGTGTGGAATCTTGATAATCCTTTGATAGATATTTGATAACAGTTAAATATTGTCTTTCACATAAAAAAAATCAAGTGAATTTACATTATGGTATGTGGATACTTGATATTGATTTGCATTCCGGCTATAACAAATGAAAGCATTAAAAGATTTTATGAGATCAGGTTTTCTTCTTTTAGTTCTCAGTAGCAAATCAATCAAAGTGATAGAGCTGTACTTTTAAGTATGAATCGGCTATCCGACAGAAAAAGGATATAACTAATGGTTTTATAAATAACATATTGTGGAAACATATCCGGGCTTTTAAGCACTAATAACTACTTTTAGGTGTGAATCAGCTAATCTACAGAAAAAGGATATAATTAATGGTTTTATAAATAACATCTTGTGGAAATATATGCGGGCTTTTAAATACTAATAACTTGAGCATTATTGCCAATGAAGTGGTGGTTAAATTTGTGTGTATATTTATTGTAAGAAAGACATCCTAGAAAGATTACTTGAGCATTATTGCCAATGAAATGGAAACATCTGCTTTTTAGCCTTGAGATACTCAGATAAGCATTGTGGCTCTTTATTAGACTGCAACTAGAAGAAACAGAATAAGTTGGATGAAAGAGTAATAATATATATAGGCAAAAACAACCTAGTAATCATCGAAGGATGTTACTATCCTGACTAAATATGTTATCCAATATGTTCATTATGACCTTTACTTCTATCTTGTTATCAGGACATAGACCCTTTCTTTTTGTACCGGGGACATAGGATAATTGGTGCTTGGTGTTACTATACTGCACCATGCACAATATTGGTATACAGGAGAACTTGTGAAATTTAAATATTTAAGATGATTCTTTACTAAAATTCTTTCACTTTCCATGTGACTAATAAACTTTACAGCAATAGATTACTATTCAGGATGTCAACAAACGGTAGACATCCTTTTCAGTGTCAAAAAATATATATAACTATTGATATTTTCTCCTAAAAAAAGTATTGATTTTTTATGTTGTGAATATTCGGGGAATTTATCCCATTTATTTTGTTTTTAGATCATAAGATGGTCTTGAAAGATTACCATCTTGCTGAATGACTTTTTTCTTGTCTTATCCGTCATGTCTATGGTTGTGGTCATTGCTTCTGATGTTGCGGCTTTGGTGCTTCAGTATATCTTGGTCAGTAGTCACTGAAAACAAATCTTTTTTTTTTCTTTACTTTGTTTTACTCATGTAGTCTTGTTGGGTGTTTTGACAACAGTTTTGAGAAATTTTCTGTAGGCAGTTATGATTCTGAGGAAAAAGCAGCTCGTGCTCATGATCTTGCTGCTCTTAAGTACTGGGGTCCAAGCACAAGTTCCAAACTCAACTTCCCTGTACGACGCACTGTACTTTTGCTACTTGTTGACACTCCCGCTGTAAGATCCTTGAACACACATTGATGTTCTCATTGCTTAAATGGCAGATTACTGATTATGAAGGAGAACTCGAGACGATGAAGACAATGACCCAGGAAGAGTATGTTTCATATGTGAGAAGGTATACCTGAAAGCTAGCTGATTGTGTGGTTACTGATATCTAATGTCCTAGTTCTTATGTTTTGCTGGCAATCCTCGGCCATGACAGGAAAAGTAGCTGTTTCTCTAGGGGGGCTTCAGCGTACAGAGGAGTGACGAGGTTGTTTTCTTTTTGTCTTGTTTTTATTCAAGTGATAAATGCTAAGGAGCATATTATCGACCATAACTGACCCAATATGTTGTGATTGCTCTCGGGTGTAATTTTATGGGCTCTAAAGGCGGAAAGACGGCAAATGGCAAGCTAGGATTGGTCGGGTTGGGGACCTCAGGGATGCCAAAGACATCTACCTTGGGACCTTTGGTGAGCACGATCAATCCCCAAAACTTCCATGATTAAAGGGATTTTCTAAATGTTACTAATGGCCTGCCAAAAATTGGATTTCAGAGACGGAAGAAGAGGCCGCAGAGGCGTATGATATTGCCGCCATCGAACTTCGAGGGATTCATGCTGTGACAAATTTTGACATAACTAATTACTGTGAGGGTGGTTTAAAACGATTGGAAGACTCCTGTAAGCTCGAAACGTAGGCTTCTGCTGGCTGTATATTTTCAGGTAAAACATATTTATCATGCAGGTAGGCACATGTTGTCTGGTGAACCTGATCGTAAGTGATAATTTAGTTATTTCATAGGGGGGTTCAGAACGGAGTTATTTCTAACCGGAGTCGTCCCTGCTGTAAATTTGGCTTTTCTTTTTGTCATAATGTTCCAATTTTTCTCTTTCGTGTATTGTTCTTCTTGTGACAAATTTCTTATCGACTTGTCCCTCGGCATGTTCTTAATAAGAAAGCTCCAAAGGCATATTTTGGTTATAGACTTTTGATTAGTTCTTTTATTTGTCTGTTTCTTTTTCAAACGAGAGAAAGCAGGATTGGCATCCTTTTTTTTGGGGTCGATAAGGATTGGCATCCTTCGATTTGCCAAAATAAATCTGTACAAAATCAATCATAGAGCATATATACAATACTGGCAATCCAAAATGTTATTGTGAAGGAGTTGAATGGCTCTAACTTGAAGAATACTCCTATTCTTGTTTATTTATTTGGACAGTAAAAAAAAAATCTTTCTGAAGTATATTATAGGAAACATCTTTTTTATTTGTTTTATCAACAATTGCTCATAATTTTAGTTTCAAGAAACTGGATATTGGATATATATATATATATATATATATATATATATATATATAATTTTGGTGCACTACACGAGCAACACCTCTACGCCCCTTTTTCCCTCTGCACACCACCGTTTCCATTAATTAATTATATATATGGCATGAGCGAAAACACGAGTGTCAAGCAAAAATTAGAACTCTTCGAACAGCAGAAAAAAAAATGTAATAAATCATGGCAATGAGTTCTGGGCAAATCGGTAGGTGTTTCAGCCAAAAATAGATGTATGCAAAATGATATTAACCGTACCAAACAAAAAGAACCAGATTAGCATGGGATCTTGTTGCAACGAGTGTTTATTTTAATTTTTCTTCTGAGAAATTGTTGCAACGGGGTTAGGAAAGAAACAAAATAGAGAAAAAGAAACAATGGATATTAAAAAAAAAGAAACAAAAAAGAAAACTCACAAACTAGTTCAAGCAGCAGATAAGATTTGTTGCCCACCCCCATTTGTAGCCTACACCACAAAACTGCTGCATGTCGTGGATATGTGCAAAGAGCACCCACCGGCTCAGATGGAAAAAAATGTACATTTACCGACGGGGAGACACTAAATGCAACTTTTAGTCAGTTAAGCCGTCCCTTTCAGATGGTGAAGCGGAGGTCAAATTTTCGCCAATCGGAATTGTGTACTTCTCCTGAAGTTTTGGTCTATTTTCAGCCCACCACTTCTCTGCTTGTTTTTCGGTGAAGCGTTTCCGGCTGTAAAGCATATGAAAACATCAATATTCTGCAGTGATATGCAAGAACAAGAGCATAGGTTGATACCGATTAATATTATAAATAACACAACCTAGGGACAACCTTATTTTAACATGGAACATCTAGATAAAGGAGCATATTATACTCTTGTGCAGCTAGGCCTGCCTAATGGGAAAATATTTTTCAAAAATTTATTTCATTTCTCCTATTTGGTTTCTCAAACCCCTGTCAAGGATGGTTCTAGCAACAAAAACTATGATAAAGATTACTTGCTAATTAATTTTTATAGATATGACATTGCAGGAGGTACGACGGATGAATATTTCGTGGTGAACTGGAAATTTTAGTTACTTTTTTCTGGTTATAAACACCAAAAAGATGAGGGAAATATTTTCTGAAAAATATTTTCCTCCAAACAAATACATAATGTTACAATTTTACACTACAATGTGCAAACATCTCCATTTCACATAACATTAAACCCATGAAATGTTGAATGCTTTTGTAGGCTTAACTTGCAAATTGCCTCAACTGTTTCATTGACCAAAGATATGTAAATATTTTCGCCAGCTTTTTTTTTCTGACACAGAAAAGTTATTTATCACCCAGGAGCATAATCATAATGAATTGTCCACGAAATTGTTTATACATAATTTATTTTGTTCTTTCAATAGAAAGACTTCTTAATATTTTTTTTTCATAAGATTCATGGCTGTTTCCTTCTCAATTGTATTGATAGATAAGTGTGTTTTTTAGTTCCTGATAATAGATAGCAACATACCTGAAGCGCACACGCTTGAGATACCTTCCCCCTCCAGGTTTGGCAGATAGAGTTATGTAAACCCCACGTTCAGCATGTTCTACCCATTCTGGTTCATCTGATAAGACCACGTTTCCATTGCATGTAAATGAATTCATCAAGTCACCATTCGATGCAGATGCAGATGCACATGCATGACTAGTCCCATTCTCGCCTGAGTGTCCTCTAATCATATCAGGCATGTAACTAGACATTGTCTCAGGGGACTGACATCTTTCTGGTTCTCTTTCAGATATATCTTTTACCTGTCAAATACAAAAATAAGAAATACAAACCATAAACTCACATGGAATCATAGTAATATCTGATAAGACACCACAGTAATTCAAAACTCCGTAGTTTATATTTTATAATTAACCAACCCATTTTTTTTAGTTCATATAAGCCACCACAGTTATTGAATGATTTCATCTTATTAGTCTTTAGGGATGCACCACAAGAATACCCATTGGCTCATGGAAATCAAATTTAAAGAATCTCATTTTCTTTTATGTTTCTGCCTGCTACAGCAATTTTAGGAACTGTTCATCACACAAGCTTTCTCACTCTTATCAGACTTCATCTCATTTCTTTATTTATTCAAGGCACCTAATGATATATATAGCATTTCTTCACCCAAAAAATATGTAGCATTTTTATGAACTGATTGGTCTTCGTACAAAAACTTATATTGGATTCTAAACTTCTGCCTAGAAAGTAAACAGAAAATAATGATTCAATATTGGTAGCCATGCTTTTGGGAACTCAAAATTTGCTTTGATGGCACTTATCAAATACACGAGTTAGTTTATGGTTTATGGTTAACATGCAATTAAGTATAGACAGGTTGAATAGAAAAAGGAAGTCCTTGAAAAGGTAATGATGCATTATATTATCGGAAAAAAAGTGGAAGATAGAAAAAAAATCATATTTCTCATATGATAGAATGGAGAGACTGTCCAATTTTCAACTTCTGGAGTTCAAATGAAAAATCAATCTCATTCTCGTAAACAAACACACATGCTAAAAGGAATATGTTGTGCAGAAACATGTGTGTGTATATGGACATATATATGTGTGTCTGTATATATGTTGAGTGAACATGAGTTAAAAGAAATCTGGTTCCTTGGAGGTAATAAAAGTATCAAGCAAACTAGAATGTGCAGTGGACAAAAGTCACAAAACTACTACCTGCGAAGTAAGAGACTTGATTACTTCTTTTGCAGCATTGCACTTTGTCGCTTCTTCACCTGCCATTGTCTTAGCCTCCTGCAATTGTCTTGTTGCTTTCTCCAGTTCTAATTCTAAAAGTTGCGACTTATGAGTTAGCTCATCTACCTACAGAAATTTTTCATAGGCATCTTAACACCTTCATATACATAAGTATCCTCAATTTGACAACAGATGACAAATTGCAAGTATGAAACATCTATGCGCTTAACAAGAAGCGCCATTCAATATTTTCACATAAGTATTTATCTGCTATATATATATATATATACCCCAAACAGGATATGGAGGCAATTTGTTTCTTTCAAAGTAAAAGGTTAACGATAAACTTAAACTTTGTTGCCTACATGATAAAATTTAAAGTAGACATTGCTAACAGTAAAACAGTTACCTGTTTCCGTAATCTGACAACTTCTTCGCTCAGATTCTCGTTTGTGAGTCTTGAGTCATCAACAAACAATTCCAAAGATCTTAAATCAGTTGCAGTTAGTGGGGTTACAGAATGAGGCGGACTTGGCCTACACGAAACTGGAGATGTTGAACGAGAAGCTACTCTTGAACTAGGAACTGAAGCCGAAAACATTTTCCTAGAAGAGCCTTGCAGAAATTTTGAGGAGTTTGAAGGGTATAAACTTCTTAACTGTGACAAAACTGGATGAAATCGACTATTGTTCATATCCTTGGGATTTTTAGTTTCACCTTTGAAAGAATCAACTGAAGACAGTCTAGAAAAGTGTCCAGGTTGTTTAGGATCAAGAGAATCCTTGTCAATATCAATGGATGTTTGATTTGAACTACTACTTAGTTGCTTTGGCACTCTAGGAATTGTGCCATCACTTGAGGACTTTTTAAGCTTCGTATAACATTCATCACATACACGATATGGCTTATTTACATTCGGCGCTAAAGAAGCTCTTACTGATTTCCGGCTGCTACATGCTTTGCAGAAGACTAAACCACAATTGTAGCAATTATGGCGCTTTCTTCTGAAACCAAAAGGGAGACGACAACCAGAACATATAGACTGATCTGCACTAGATACCCACTTATGCAGACAAATGACAGCAGTAAAATTTGCACCACATGCAACACTCTTCACTTGTTTATCTTTTAGAGCTTCAATGAGTGTTGGTGTATTACGGTCGTCATTATCACCATGGCCTAGTCGGCCATTTGCTCCTTTGCCCCAGGTATAGACTTCGGTCCTAGAAGTCAACACAGCAACATGATAAGAACCGCTTGCAATTTCTTCAATAAAACTGCCACTAATCTTTCCTTCAACACAAGTAGGTGTCTTTCCATCTGCATCAGGATTACCAAGCTGGCCATAAACGGCACTCCCCATTGTATATACTCGTCCAGATGTTGTCAACGCAACTGTCATGTCATTTCCACAAGCTACCTGACAAAATCTATCAGAAAGAGATGCCACACATGATGGGAGGAGTTTTGGCTCTCCGTCACCATGCCCAAGCCGGCCTTTATCTCCATCTCCCCATGTAAATAGCAAACCCGACATTGAACTACCAGAATCAATAGATATATCTACAGGTTCCACGATTGCTGCAGTATGCCAGACACCACAGGCAGCACGAATAGTGCGCATTCCTCTTAAAGCTTCAATTTCTCTTGGTACATTTGTGCTCCTACGATCTCCATGACCTAAAGCACCAAATATTCCATCACCAAATGTGAAGAGCTGTCCTGACGATGTGACAACAGCTGTATGCCAAGGTCCACAAGATACTAATGACACATGCAAACCTTCTAACGGGCCGCTCACCTTTTTGGGTATCCAGTGACTAGCATTACTGCCATGCCCTAGAAAACTTGAACTATGTGAACCATCACCCCATGTATACAAGTCCCCAGAAAATGTCACAGCACATGTATGATACTCTCCACATGCCACAAGTTCAATGTTCATACCGCTTAGTGCATCAATAAGCTTTGGATGAGGAACATCTGCATCAACTCCATGACCAAGCCTTCCACCTGACTCCTCTCCCCAGCTAAACACCTCCCCCTGTTTAGTGACTAATATTGCATGCCTATTCCCACAGGCTATATTTTGAACGTCAAGCACTACAGCTGATTCCAGTGCTTTTGGAACTAGTGCATCAAACTTAGCTGTAGAATTATTTGCAACTCTTTGATTGCCACCACCAAGTAACCCATCACCTACGCTGTCTCCCCAAATGAAAACATCACCTAATGCATCAAAATCTTCATGACCTGATCCATGGCTTGATGAGCTCACTGCACTAGATAAACTGACTCTTACAGTATCAAATGCAGATCCTCGACCATTTGGATTTTCTCCACTTACTGATGAATATGTACCAAGGGGAATACTTAAAGATTCTGAGTGAAAAAGACCCTTGGTCGGTGCAGTATACAATATCACGTCAGAGAACACTTTCCCAAAACTATTAACTGGATGACTGTCATATGGAATATTGAATTGCTGAGCATCTCCATCCTTTAAATGGAAAAAATAAGGCAATTAACTTATATTAAGATTATTATTAACATCCAGATATTTTTCTAAGCAGAAATCCAACCTTATGAGAAACATCAGTACCACATAAGGGTGCTATTCTAGGAGATCCGCCCTGATTATGTGTATTTGAGCTATCACAGGAAGTTCCATCAATCTTTGATTCCAATCTCCACTTTGGGTAATTTCCACGTGAAATTAAAGACTTCAGACCAACAAACCATACTTCTGCTTCATCTTTGTCCTTGCATATCTGTTAATTCAAGATTTATGCAAAAAATTATTCTAACACAATTATATAGCACCATGGCATGCTTACAAGATAAAATTGTCCACTAATCAATATGCAAATTCGACATCAGATGTATTTGACATATAGAAATAATCCATTATTTTACAAATACAACGAGTATATGCATATTATCACTAGTAGAATAGCTCAAAGAAATTGAAACAGAAACAAATATTCCAAATATGCAGGGCTAAATATTTAGAGAAGAGTAACCTACCACATCTAATGATCTACCATTATATATAAGAGAAAATGACTGGTATTCTTTATCTGGCCTTGGATAACGCTGAAATATTGCCTGAAAAAGAGGGTTATCATATTAGTCTCATGAGTTTATTTAACACAGCCAGAATAAATATATGAACCATAAAGAATAGAAAAAAATGTCTTAAAGCTTCTCAATTCTCAGCAACCGAAAGGAAGTATGACATGGAATCTAACCAGAAACAATTAAAAGAAGGAAAAGCTCAATCCTCTTATCATGCCTGATATAGAATACATGAATGAGTCGGTTATATCTTACCAAAGAAGAAATTATCAGAAAAAGCCAAAGCAGTTAACCTTTATGGTTCCATATTATGGACTTAAAATTTAATAGAATCAGAGAAGTCAAAAGAAAAACCTAGAACATCAATTAGAATCTAGATATGGTATATTTTTCAGAAAAAAGTCTAGAGATAATAATCAATATGGTGATTTACATTAGCAAAGATATAACTTCAAAAAAATAAGAATGCATAAATAACAATATACATCTGCAACTACACAAATACAACAAAGAAAAGATGTAAAGGAAAGATACTTACAGTACGTTGTCCAGGTATGATTTTGGAAACTTGACTAATTTTAAGTTGTTTCTCATCTTTTCCAGAATACCAAATTAGTATTGATTCATCCTGAACAATTAACAGAAGTCTGATAAGAAATACTGATGATAAAGATTACCCAAAAAGAATGCATCCTAATTTCTTATTTGAATATGAACAAAATGTTTTTAGAACCTTTAATTTTTGGAAAGAAGTCATTCTAATACCCAATCATGGTATAAGCATACTCATTTGAACAACATTATCCATAAAAGTTAAAAAGAGATAAAACACATGCCAAGATAATACCAACAGAAAAAATAACGATAGTACTTAGCAGAGAAATGTAATCATATAAATTTAAAGGCTTAAAACAACTTACATTAGAAAGCCTGAAAGGACAAAATTTCGGCTTTCCTCTGCGTCCATACTTCAACAAGTATGCTCCTTTCTTCAAGGCTGTGATTGCCTGGACATTCTGAAGATATTAACAACATAACTAAAGAAAGTTTCTTTTATTAAAAAAACTAAAACTAAGGAGAAAATTAAACATTATAGAACATGACAAAGACTTCTTTGGAAAAGACAACTCGATAAGGACAACATAGTAGTTATCTATGGAACATTATTGATAAGTGAGAAACACTTCAAGTAGGGTAGATGAGATGAAGTTTGTAAAACATTTAGCTAACAACTTGACATAAAGTATCAACATATACTTGATAAGGGACACAGGTGATGGTAACGGATAATTATTTAACATGCATCTACTTTATTATATCAATTAAGACTTCATAGTAGCACCATAGTGTCATTTCATAATCAAGGGTACTGAAGTTGATGACCTAGTATGCTGCAACTTTAGTACGAAATGAAATTCTTATACAAGATATACTCTCTGTTGTGCATAAAATAACATATACAATCAATCCTAGAAACAAAAGACCATAAGAGGATATAAAACAATTTGAGGAAATACTTAAACAATATTTCAACTTAAACTACCACAAAAGGTTTTACATTGAAAAATAAAAACATGTATTGTGCCAAAAAGAGTGACAGAGTTATTTTAAGGGCCATACACGAGTCTCAAGTTTCAATGCCCTTTGACACGGAAAACATTCTCATGCCCCTTTTGGTTATAAATCCACAAAAAAATAATTGCCTTCAAATTCAGAAACTTTTGAAAATGGATTGTTTCTATTTGGTGGTATATGATCCAGGACGAGAAAGAGAGAGAAAATCGATGCAAAGAAATTATTTGAAAATCTCTTGTACTACGATCATACAAGATAAGATATTTTCCGAATAATGCAGCAATACGGATCAATAGCAGAACCTGTTGATAGGATAATTTTCATGTGAAGAGGTACATCTTAATGACATCTAATAATTCCTATTATTTATAAAACCATCAAACACGAATGCTGGATTATAATAGCAAATGTCCGTCGGAGGAAGTGCAATAAGTTTACAAAACATGTTACCAGTTTTCACACAAAATTTTTCATTAGTTTTTTTTTCCTCTTTTTAGCATGTATATTGGTAAAGATTAGTCTACCTTAAGTGTTGGCCCCAGATGAAATCCCTTGAAAAAGAAAACGTTCCCTTTACATGTTAGTCGTCCTTTTTGCAGAACAACATTCTAGATATATGTTTCATTTTTTTTTTTTTTTTGAAAATTTTACTAGTTCATGGATCGTTCAAAGATGCAGGCAACTAACTTTGGTTTCAGAAACATGAAACTGCCGGGAGAAAGAAACATGAAACTGAAAGAATAGATTGTGCTACATTTAGTGAGGTTGACAACACATCAAGGAGAGGAAACAGAACATGATATGACCGGAATGCAATACCTGTTCAACATCCCTCTCGACGGGAGCATTTCTCGGAGGATCTGCCATCCAAGTACAAAAATCAGACAACGCGTGCATGAAGAGAACGAGTGTACGCCGCCGCGGCCACCAGAAAACAACCACTGCCGCTGCGGCTGCCCCATAAACAGAGGACTCGCAACTCGCGACCCTCTAGACAACACAAGTCTAGATTACTTATCATTTGTTATCATCATCTCCCACTCAGCCAAAAAACCGCAGGTGCTCAAATCAAAATCCAAAAGGTACTTCTACCAAAATCGTTCTGCAGTTCCAACCGCCGATCAAAACTAAGCTGTTTGACGAAGAACCAATCGCGAGCCCAAATGCCGGCGTCTTTCAGCCCTAGAAATCACGCAATCAACCAAGCAAAAAAAAAAATCACACAACGAAATCGCCTCCGGACGCACGGACGACCACGAGTTAGCTGCTCGAACCAGCTGGAGCACCACTCGCCCGAAACCCTAGAATCCCCGGAGGAATGCGACAAGAACGGACGCGCTCGTGATCCCCCAAAAATTTGTCGCTACAAGCGGAACCTCGGAATGTGAGAACGATCGCGAATGGATGGGGAAAGAGATCGTGATCGTCGCAGAACGCGGGCGAAATCGGCCGGAGCTCCAAGAACTCGGCGGAGAGGGGCCTCAATCCGGGGTCCGCTCGGCTCGGATCGACGAGGGGAAGCGATCGATGGCCGGATTTTGAGGGCGCGGATCGGAATTGAGGCCGCTCGCTCTCCCACTTCGTCGTCTCCGTCGCCGGAACCAGAATAAAGGGCCAAAATATTAAATCCGAAGAAGAGGAGAGAGAGAGAGAGGGAGGAAAGGGAAGAAAAGAAAGAAAGAAGGAAAAGAGAGGAGAGAGGAGAGAGAAATTGAGGAGAGAGGAGAGAGAAAGAGATCCCGGGCTACCAGGAGGAGGAGGGAGGAAGGAAGGGAAGGAGGAGGAGGTGCCGCTAACGTGCGCCGCGCTTTTATATCTCTCTCTATCAGCCGTCTTTTGCGTCCGCTGGTGAAGACGTCAGAGGAAGCGGGCCCCACATTTAAAAGAAGTGGATCACATACATATTTGATAACGACATCCGAAAAGACCATTTTGTCCTTTGATTTCAAATCACCGCTTATAGATTAAAACTGACAAATATAACACATATTAATTATTGCCCGAAAAAAGTAGATATGCACTTGATACGCATATTTGTTGGCGTTAACAAAAAAATAACAAGATTTCAACCAAGTTTTTTGATGGAGTTTAGTAATGTTAACATCGAAAAAAATAATTTGATTTAACTGAAAGATATTTGACGTTTTAAGCATTTCCACTGCTTTATCAATTAAGGATTTAAAATAATTTGTGACAAACAACTTGAATAATAAAATATACGCTGCTTATAATTAAATGAGAATTTTTTTTCACGATATTTGGGTCAAAATAATTATTCGATATAATTTAATATTGATAGTCAATTTATACAATAATATTAACTAAGTAAAAAATATAAAACCCATGAAATCAAAATTGATTAATTAATGACGAACGTGGGCCGTATTGCGCATATGACACTCACAAAATTCACCCGAGTAGAAAAGTAAAGGTCTAACACGAATCATGTCATAGACATGGACGGTGTTGTTCGAAAGTAATGTAAAGTTCCAACATGGGTCGTGTTCAAGCTGAACATGACTGTATTATGTTTATCAAATTGTGAATCAGACTTTGAGATAAATAATAATATTTTATAAATCCGATTATGAGATGATGTTAAATAATGATATTTGGGTTGATCTAAACTTGTATTATACTTGGAAAACCTCTATAAATAGAGGGTTAGAGAAGAGAGACCCTTAATACTTCTCCCTCCACGTCCAAGTATCGGGAGAACTAGAAGAGGAGGAAGACATACCATAAAGGAAGAACGAGAAGAAAAAAGCTAACGACAATCAGTTACGTACTTAAGAGAATCAACTTTAGGAAATTTTCATATGAATATGATAGAGTAAGGGATCTACAAGGAAAAATAACGGTGATAATGATTTCTACATGCAAATATAAATTATTGCAACATATATTAATAATGATATGATCTAATAACAGGATCAAGACGAAGATGGCATCGGTAACAACGGCTAAAATGGACCCTAATTTAAACCACATGGTTCATGTTCGTTGATTTTAGAAATGGTTGCACCCTAATGTGCAAGCTATGTTTCTAACGAACACCGTCAGAGAGATAAAACGAGTTGCATCGCCCCTTACGTAGGTCGTGTTCCTCGACGAAGACCTAATGACAAGACAAAGGTAGTGTCCCAATTTGACATGGATTGTGTTTGCAATTGCATTAATGATTGATGGAGAACACATATATCACATGGGACTGAACGAAAATGAGCCATGTCGCACCTTGACGAGGGCCGCGTTCCTTAACGACGCTATAGTGGAAAAATGGAGCGGGTTAACTGACTCATCGTCCCTGGAAATGAGTGTGTGCTTTCTAAGTGTGGGTTGTGTTCTTTGGAGCTATAGCAGCAAACAAAACCCTAATCATCGAAAATGGGTCGAATCGTCTAGACATGGACCATGTTATTGAACTGGTTCATGCATGAATCAGAATGCAGGTCGTGTTCCGACGAAGGTAAAAGATTAGGAAAATGGGCCATGTTGACTTGGGACACAAGTCGTGTTCCCTTTACTTGAAGACACATAAAGATTGTGTTATTGATCGAATGATCGATTGTTATATGAAATGAAAATCCTAGATTCCCATGATAATAAGATTTAAAAGGAAACATTGCATGAGATTGAATTACTCTATGAAGGATTTGAATTGACTCTTGATGAATTATCAATGAATTTCTTTAGGAACAACTATCTATGGATTCCCTCAGAAACAATTGTAAATGAATTCCCTGATGTTCAACTGGTTTCCTTCGGGAATAATTGTTAATAGATTCCTACAGGGACAATTATTTCTCCAAGTTCAACTGGGTTCCAACAAGAATAATTGTCTATGGGCTCGTTCGAGAACAAATCTAAATGAGATTCCTCTATGTTCAACTATCAATCCCTTTGAGAATTCCTATCACTGAATTTTCATGGGTAGCTAGCCTTATGACATTAGGGAAAAATGTCTATGATCTTGATACCTATTAAAGGTTGAGTATCGATCGATTGTGATAATTGAATAACTTATGATAAAGAATGGTAAAAGGTATTAAAGGATTTTAAGTAGAAAATTAAATTGGGCTAGAACTTATTGAACTTGAAAAATTAAACACGTCTCACAACAATGCAACTAAGGTTCTTGCAATCAAATAGTTACTGAAATCTTAAAGGAAGGAATGAGTGAAAAGATAAATAGGTAAGATAAATGAAAGATGAATTTTATTTATTTTCTCATCGCATATTTTTATATGATTTTCCTTATTGAATATTTCTTACACATTGTACTTCATCACTCATTGAAAAAGTGTATCACATGCTTTTGGTCATAGAGATAATGAGAATGATGATAGGTGATAGGTGATGATATTGATGATATAAATGTTCGTAATATGATGACTTGCATATGATTAATTTAGATTAAGTTGGATTTATTAGAATATTTTATTTAATTAGATCATTAAATTAAAATTTTAATTTAAAATTATTGCTTCCGCATAATGTGTCATCATCGTTGATCAATCAATTGATCAAAAATTTAAGGAACTATCATATCATGAAATATGCTTTTGGGAGCGTTACACAATTTTTGAAAAATAAATAATATAATAAATCGATGCTAATTATTGTGGTAGTTCTATAAATAATTAAATAAGTTTTAGAATTATATGTACTACATTAAGATAGGGGTGAGCGTAAATTATTACTTTCGATTTTAATTAAGTCCACAATGATGTATTTATTTTTCATTGCACAATAAATTTAAATCATGATAACGATTGTCGAGTAATTATATTTCGCTTAATATATTTAGTCGATCAAAGTTCTTTTATTCCTATATAATTGTCAAATAAAAAAAACATATCCGTGCATCTTATAAATTATATATATGTATATAAATGATGATCATCATGGAATTTAATCATATAATGAAAACAAATATATGAGGGCGTGAGTTTGGGGGCATAATGAGTATTAAATCATGGAGAGTTATTATTGTGAATTTAAAAAGGAAGTTGGAGAGAGATATTTTGGGGGCAAATTAGGTAACGGAGAGCGTCGGTCTTAAAGATACGCACAAGCTATAACTTTTTTCTTTTCTTTCCTCAAACGCGGCGGGACCCACCCACGAGGTATTCTGGGCCACAAACAGCGGATCCCTCAACGACTTCCACCGTCGCGATTTGACCCACACGGTTGGGGCCTTCCGGTGAGTCCGGGTCGGTAGTTCGGTCCCCGTCGTATGTGCCTCATATTTCACGTCATTTTTTTTCGAGTGAAGAAAATAGAAATACACAATTTCGATATATGGTGTGCATAAAATGTTTAAAATTTATTAATTATATTTCATAATAAAAATAAACATATAATGTGCAGTCGCGATAGTGATCCAATTCATTATTCATCAAAATTATATATTTGATCAAATTCATCAGTTCACTATACTAGAGACTTGGATTATTCAACGATAATTAATGCTTAAGAAAAGAAAAGAACATCAAATCAATAAAATGAATAAAGCAACTTAATTATGATAATCTATTATGTGCCTTTTTGTTATAAGATAAATTAATTATATATAATAATCAAATTAAATGCGACATGTTTTTTTTCCTCTTAATATTAAAGAATGTAAGAAAGAAAATAATGAATTTCCTTATGAAGGAAAATTATCTTCCCGTACCTCGTCGTTCCATAATATTTTTTTTTTTCATTAGCAAACATAAAATTTGGAAAATTACCAAACAAACACAAGTACGTGAGAAACCTTGTATATAGTTTATCAGTTCAAAGGAAAGAATGAAAAGGCAAAAGTCCATGAAGGATATAACTCTATGAGGTCAGTTCACTTGACTCAGTAAATCTCCAAACCACTCTCATTTGCAGATGTAGCAGTTTTTGACAGATTAGTTGCAGAAATACGAGTTCCACACTAGATTTCTACACAAAGTAAAAAAACAGAAAGAGAAACCGATACACAAGTGATGCGAAAACTATAGACAACAATTTTAAGGTACAACACAAGGAAATTAGTGATATATGCAACTTGAGCTGAACGTAGCAACTAAAACCTAAGACATCAACTCCCAGAAGAGGAGATGTAGAAGTAAAACCTACTGAAGACAACAGGGACAATCCTCATGGTGCTCCACAAAGCTTTTTGGTATCGGCAATGCAGTTGGACGCACTGTCAAGAGTGATAAATGTTGGGTGTTGATGAGCAACCTAAATATGAAACAAAAAGAAATGAAAAACTAGGAGATACACTTACCTCCATGATTGGAGAGACACGCATATCAGGATCAGTACTTGTGGTTCTCGCTAAAGATCGTATAGTTTTCAGCCCAGGGATTAGGTTCTCGTTCAGCTTGGGCTTCTCTTTGAGCCTGAACCTCCTCTAAAATTGTGCGGCGGGTGGTCTTTGGCTTCAGGACGCTTTCAGCCTGCAAAACATTCAGCGATGGTCCTTGAAATTATTAAACTGTCTACTGTGTAAATGTATTCTTCAAAAGTGGAACCATGAAAAATGTATATTGGTCATCCAAATACAAAAGTGAAAAGTTGAGAAGACGAACAAAGTTTAGGAACTCCACAAATAGATGTTATTTCAAAAGTATATATAAGTCTAATTGTGGAACATCAAGTGCAGCAAAATATTTTCATTAATAATCTAACCGCTGAAAAATTAGCAAAGAAAAAAGAACCTAGGAATTATCAACTGTTGGCTAAGATAGAGCATCTCTCATTTACATATGAGACATGACTGTGCTGAACTTAGAAATGAAATCCGAATTAGTCTTTGACACAAGTTTATCAAAGAGGATCACAGTCGCAGTGGAAAAACTCAGAAAGCAAAGAAAAGCTTGCATAACGTTTTATCCAAGGCTCAGAACTGTTGATCAACTATGAATAATGATTGCCAAAGTATTGAAAACAGCAGCAAAAAATGCAATATCTGATCTCCGTCAATGTTTCAATTCCTAAAGGATATGCAGGAAACAATGTTCAGTCATAAGTTGAAAAAATAACATGTCAATTTACTTCTAAAAACATGTTAACCTAACAAGAATACCTTGTTCATTATTGTTTTAAATGCTTCTGACCCATTCTCTTGAATATATTTCTCTGCTGCAGATAATAGGTCTTCTGGTCGACTGAAAATTTCCTTCTTTCGAGGAACATACCAAATGTTTACAGTCTGTTGGTTCACAAACAATGGCCTCACAAAATGTTGATACACATAAGCAGCACCATTGAAGTAAGGTAAGACCAACCAACAGGTAAAGAACAGTTTTCCGTATGACCAAATAGGAAGCCTACACCAGATGAACACAGATTTCAGAAGAGATACATACATAATCTGGTACATAATCACTATATAAATAACATAAATTTTCTTATACCTATGAAATAGATAAAAGAACATTAAGGCAAACTATTCTCTTTAAATGCAAACTCCTGGTTTGAAAACTACCAAGTTAAGAGAAGAGAACAAGAAATGTTTTGGGCATGTTCCCATATAAAAGCACCTAAAGTTGTCATTTTTTGAAATTCCAATGATTCATCATGACCTAGTAACAATGTTTTCACATATTTTAGTAAAGATTATGCTTAATGATCGATTAGCTTAAGAAAATTTCTTATGCTGAATATAAGTTTTTGCTACTGCAATTTAGGTAAATAGCTAATTAGTATACATCATAATTGAACCTATGATGTTTTGGCTTCTGATTTACTATCAACCTAACTATCAGCTTTTGATGTATCATGTATCAGAATATGAATTAGTAAATGATAGCTTGATTATCATGTAAGATATGAAGACTGATCAATACTCTGGAAACGTATATAACATGTGAACATGCATAGTATCAGATCTCGTTATCACAGTAAAACTTTTGAGCGTACAACAAAACAACAGAAACTATACTAAGAGTCAATAAGGAAAAAAAAATAGAACGAAAAATGGAAATGACGAACCATTCAATAATCCTGGCAAAAGTAAGCTCAAAGAGCGTAATAAATGAGTACAACACCCAGTATGTGAGCCACTGTTGATCATCAACTGGAGATTTTGTTTCTATTGCTTTAACTGAGGCATACCTGTCAAAAACTCAAAGTGACATCAAAATATATCAAGCAGACAGAAAATTTTCAATAAAGAAACCAAATGAAGTTATCAAATATCACTTACAATGGATAAACAAGTGTGACCAACGGCCTGCAAGTAAAGAAATAGAAGAAAGATGCTCAATAAAGGATGGAAATCATATAAGGTGTGAATATAACTTTCGCATTTAATTCAACTTTATTCTTTTTCTTCAATTTAAAATCTGTCTGTTAACCCTCAGGAAGGTCTTGAAGATATAAATTTGAGCTATGAGAATACCATATTATCTAGATAGATATCAGCGAAAGCACAAAAAAACAGAAGCATACAGAAGAAGCTTCCGAATTTAATCACAAAAGATGGATCAATAACTTGATACAAAACCTCTTATCAGACTTTCACTTCATCATGTATGAATTATGGAACACAAAGTAGACAATTTTTATAGACATATTAAAGAGTTGATAATAACTATCGAGCAGCAATGTGATATCTCCACGGAAAATGGGGTTATCAAGAATCAGAAATTTCATGTAGCTCTAGACCAATTTGCAAATCAATTAAATCGGCAAAACATGTGGATGAGCCAAATTCAACTATAATATCCAAAGATTTTTAAAGTGATACAAGCTTAAGATCATTGAATAAAAAAAAAGCTCTGAATATCCATCTTGAACTCTCAGAGTGGCACATATAAACCTTCCCGAAGATTACAACTGATTCAACAATCCTCCCCACCAGCCCTCTGGTTTGCATTATCACCTCCCTCTATATCCAAGCTATGCACAACCATCACTTAGATACCCAAAGTCATGGGCTGGGGAACCATAATATGACTTCTCCAACAAAGAACTTAACTAATATTAGATGATGTACAAGCCTCCCGACACAAGTATACAGAATATGCAAAAGCAGGTTACTTGAGCAAGCCGAATTTACACAAGGGTTTGCATATTAAATTTATGTTCGAGGAAATG
Organism: Pontederia paniculata; assembly: GCA_001647135.1. Taxonomy (NCBI): domain Eukaryota; kingdom Viridiplantae; phylum Streptophyta; class Magnoliopsida; order Commelinales; family Pontederiaceae; genus Pontederia; species Pontederia paniculata. The sequence continues at coordinate 48,636 of LTAE01000242.1, read as the reverse complement.
TGTCCTGTTACAATAACCTTGGACCAAAAAATCACAACTTTATGTATCTCAACAGTACAATTCCCCTCCTCCCCCAACAATGATCCCATTATAAACTATTCTGGCAGAAAATAAATTTGTCATTTATTTAGGTGACACAAGGCCTAAGAACTAAAATCAACCAGAAGCATAAAACAGCAATTGCTCCAAAATTAAAGAATTAAAGGACAAAAGTACATAAAATTCAAGGGGGAAATACATAAGTAACGTGAAAATCTACTAAAAAATCCCAAACTCCGCAACTTTTTCACACATAATTTAAATTAAAAAGAGCATCTTGCCATGAAATAAGGTATTCTAAACCAGTTTCCTGCCTTTAAGCTAACAAATCTCGGACCTTTGGAAAAAAAAACCACTCTTTGTAACTCAAAGAAAGAACTTTTACATCAAGTAAGCATCATGGAATCTAGGAAGAAAAAGAAAACCAAAATAGACAGAAAAATACCAATAGAACAGTCGAAAAAATCGCAACTTTTGTAGGAATTTAATGGCAAAATATTGTTCAGATTCGAGGGATCGGAGCGGCGGCATTACCCAGCAAGGACATCGAAATTTTTCGCCACCACCTTGATGAACGATCCCGAGCCCATTCCCCCTCCTCCTCCTCTTTCGTTGCGCTCGTCCTCCGATCCGAATCCAAATAGTTCTCTCGTTGCTAAATCCTTGCGTGTGTTAAAAGAGTAAAGCCCAGTGAGGCAGTGTGTACTGAGAAGGCGACGAATAAATATTGCGCATCTGATGTGAACGCATAGAAAGTTTTATGTGTATTCCCTTTTATGTTTTACAAGTATTTTATAATATGTTTAATTTCATAATTTGCAGCTCGATTTGGGTCAAATTGTGGAGTGGTTGAACCAAACCCAAATGTGAACCCTTTATGAACCCTAAATTTGGGGAAAATATTTTGGCTGCTACTCTTGTCCAGGGCACAAATATGGTTGCATTAGAACATTTGGTGGCCTAAATCTTTTAAATGGAACCCTAAAAAATGTTTGAGCTCAATTTCTAAAAATACTCTTGATAACTTTTAAATTATTATTATCGAACATAAAATATTATAGAACAATACAATATAAATTTCACAAAAAAATCAATAGGGAAAATCATGATTTTAACGGATTAACATTTTTAACCAGCTAAAGTTATCAATTTAGTCGATCATGCATTATATAAATTTGATATCTTAAATCAACATCATAAGTACATTAAACTATTAAAAATTGGCTCTTGATAATATTAACAAACTAAAAATGTTGCTTAGTATAATTAGCTAACTGTTATATATCAATTAAATTATTGTTTATTTGTTAATCATATAAAATAAAGCATGAATTCTCTTGGGACCCTGAATTTGGGCCTCAACTAAAAATATATTAATTCACTCCAGCAATTGATTGGCTAATTTAAGAATGAAGATCAGAAGTATGCTCCTGTTCATTCTCATGTCCCACATCAGTGTTAATTTATATTCAGATTATACTGTGAAATTGATTTTAAAATATATAATGAGTTATTTTTGTTAATGTGCTCGAATGGAATACCTCATCATCCAGCATTTATATTTTTGCTTGAAATTATTTACACAAGCAGGGCTTAGGAGGCTGGCTAATCAAATAACATTACTAATCTTCGTTGCTTGTTTGAATAAAAAATAGGATTATTTCTCTAACACTCTTTGATTTTAATTTTTTTCACATCTAATCTTAAATTATAAAATATATTTTAGCTCTCAAACAGTTATATCCAAGTATCCAACAACCTATTAAAGTTTTTTTTGTTTATAATTATAAAATAATATTTTTACTCTTACTTATTTAATATAAGAAAACATGAAAAAACACAAATAGGATCACGACAATCAGAATTACTTTAAAATATTTTTAAATATTTTATGTACACTTACTTTGTTACTATATATATATATATATATATTGTATTAAGGAAATAAAAGTAAAAATGACCTTCCATTATTATTTAAAAAAATAAGTTACCAAAAGTTTGAATAGAATTTGAAGAAAGAATTTAATTGAAAATTTGAGATAAGTTCAAAATTAAAATTTATAATTTAAGATTGAATGTCAAAAAATATGAAAAATACATGTGCATAGTGCACCGCACAAGATTTTGACTGTTGTTTTAAATTAACAGTCAAATTTGATTCTATTAAAATAAGAAGATAATTAAATATGGTCATTAACTTAAAATAATTATCAAAATTATGTATTGTATGAGGTGTCGTGTAAAGTGTTATGTATCTCTATTTATCTCAAAAAGTATAATTAAAAGAATATTAGAGAAAATAATCCTAAAAACTAATTAATACGCGGGAAGGATGGAAGACTTGGAAAGATGGATGGTGACCAATAGTTTCAATTAAACATTAAATTTTCGTTTCTAGTTAAATTGTACTGTCAGGAAAAACTATTTAAAAAAAACATATCTCCCTCTTTCCCCAATTCCATAGAGTAAAAAAATAAGAGATTTGGACCATCCATCCGAACCCTAACAATCGTATCTATTCTCGTACATCCTTCTTCCGGCATCAATAGTAAATTTACAATCCAAACAAGTCCACATGAATTTACAGTCCAAAACAAGTCCATATGCATGTAATGCACACATTCCTCCCGAGTCGATATCATTTATTTAACTTCCCCCACGTTATTTGTTTTCTCATCCACATCATATGTTTTCTGAAAAAAAAACAGAGAAAAAGAAAACAAACAGCTCTTTTTAATCGTATTATGGCTCAGATGATTTTGTTTTACTTCTAATTATATATTTATATTTTTGGATCTGTTTGAAAATTTTGTAAAAGTTTTTGAAAAAAAATATTTTTTCCTTACAACAGTTTATTTTTTGACGTAAAGATATTTTAAATTTTGTAATTGTAAAGATAAAAAACAAAAGAAAAAAATGAAGATAAAAATAAATAATTATTTTATGATATTTTTATCTTTATTTTTATTCGACAAAAAATAATGTCAAATGTTTATTTGTAAAAAAAATTGTCAACTAAAAATATTATGAGATAATGATTAGTTTTTTTAAAATGATTGAACATTTAAGTCCTTAGTTGTAGAAAGGAAAGAATTGATCTTAAAGTAATGGAAACGTTTGTCTGTACTCACAAATGGAATAAGAATGGAAGTATCTCCACAGCCAGCCTGTGTTCTTTAATAAAGCCCTGTTCTTATGTTTTTTTTTCTTCTTTCAAGACAAAGAAAGTTAAAATGCCAGTGCAGTCCCTTCATGAAGGCTTTTCAAACGAATCAAACCTAACAACACCATCTTCCCTTGGCCTGATGCCCCGGAAGCTGCGGCCTCGAGTTCCAAAACTCTTGACCAAAAGGCTCAGAAAAAAGGCACAGGAATGGAATTGGATTAGGACTAATTGGACCTCTGCCACTAATCAAGATAGAATAAATAAATTACAAACTTCTAAGCACTCCCTCATATCAGAAACACAGTGGAACTTGCAGAGATGCTTCAGTTTCAGAATCATACTGACATACAACTAAGATTGTAATAACATATTGAATATGTTCTTTTTTGAGTTTTTAACCACTGGACCTACTATTGGAAGTGCTGCTGCAGATGCTACTCCCATTGCTGTTGCTCCTGCTTTGCAGTGCTTCATCTGCTGCTTTATGGGTTCTGGATAAAAGCTCCATGGACCAAGTGTCTGATGGACCGGGGTATCTCGGATGAGGCCTCCTTACCTCTGATGGTGGTTCAGGGGGAGCTGCACTTGCTCCGGTCTCGTTGTTGGGATGAAGACCTTGAGTGACTGGAAAGACAAGAACTGCACCAACTGGAAGCTGTTGCATTGGCACTGCTGTGCTTGTTGGCTGAGGCGGGGCAGGAGCAGCAGCAACATGTAACCCGTCATGCCATCCAGCTGCTTGTTCAGGAGGGGCAACCTCTGCTGTATTTTGGAATCCATCCACTGAATCAGAATTCTTTCTATGGTACAGCTCATTCTGCAATCTCTCAACCTCAGTTTCTAGAGCATTTTTCTCATCTTGCAGCTCATTCTTTTCCACAGTAACCTGAAGGGACAATTTGAGTTCACCTTCACACAATTAGCCTGTTTATACGAGTTATATAAATAAAGACTTAATGGTGAATTATCAATAAGATGCATGCCGAATTTCTCTTCTTCTTTGCAGTCTATAACTTCTTCCAAAATTTCTGCCATACTACTGCTATATTTTTCACACAAAATTTAAAGCTCGATTTGATTGAGAATGTTGACTGTGGAAATTTACAAATTTGTGTTTCTATAACTATGGTTCTTGCTCGAACAAAAACATCAAGGATCCAATTTTTTGAGAGAGGATTAAGGATCAGTTAAATCATGCTAATTCAAGCTTTTAGATACTTACATAGTTTGATTCATTTAACAAAGCCGTATTCTCCTTTTCAAGAGACTTCACTTGTGCCACGAGTTCCCGCAGTAGACGAGTTGCATCAACTAATATAGATGCTTTTCCATTATTCTGCCGCATGGATGCTGGTTCTGAAAAGATTGGATTATAAGAGATATTTGAGTTTTCAACAATAAGATTGCACACAGGAAAGATGTCTCGTATTCAGGACATATAAATAGACTGATATGTATGTGAATGATAGTAAAACCAACATAAGCTGAAAACTCCAAGAAGAAAAATTTTACCGAGCACTTGATCAAGCTCCAGAAATAGATCATTCAAATGTTCACGTTTTTGCTTCTCTCGCTTAGCTTTGTTTTCTTTCTTTGGAAGTTTTCTCGATTCTTTTTTAGTTTGATGTGACCTGCATCATACAAAAGTTTTAGACTCTGTACATGAAAAATGTAAAACAAACACCATATAAAAAATCAAGTTTTTCACATAAACATGTAGCAGGTCTTTCACAAACTATTAGAACAAAGAGAAGCAAACTTGAACATGAGCTCCTAGCTACTGTAAGTACTACCAAGAGTAGATTCTGCAGGATGAAATTAAGTTCAAAAAGTAAGTAACTATAGATACGTGAAACTGATAACACTATATAAGTACTTACATGACTCGAATTCTCCCGGATGAACATAAGTTCCAAAACTAAAATTGTTACTTGATTCTTGTGATGGAGATGAAACTATATATATGTGCAACTGCTAACACTATGTAAGTACTTACATGAATCCATTCTGCAGGATGAACTTAATTTGTAATATTAGTTATTACTTAATTCTTGTGGTGAACATGAAACTATATACATGTGCAACTGAAAACAATGTATCATCTTGTTGATAAGCCAAAATTATGAATGGCCTGGAAAAACAGCAAAACTGGACATATTCAACCAAGATTGTATGGTACAGTGCATCAACTTAGCACCCCAGGACATGTAGGGATGTAGCTCATATATGATATGGCAGAAGAAGCAGATTGCTCATATAACATAGCATCAGAAGCATGGAAGCTTAATTAAAACGTACGGATGAAGCAAACTTAATTTGTTAATTTTATTTCTTTCTGCAAATACCATTCCCCTTTGACAAAATCCAAGAAAAGCTTAAGAACGTCTAGGACTGAATGTAGCTTCCAATAAATGGATTAAGCTCGATCTATCAACAATTTTATATCATGCTGCAGGAAACTATCATCTGGCATTGGTAAAAGATAGAACTTTGCTGTGTTTTCCCAATCAATCACAGAATCCAGACTGCTGCTTACCTAACAACAGGCTGCTGAGCAACAGCGATTCCCTCGCCCGCCATGGAGACGAGAGAGAGAGAGAGAGAGAGAGAGAGAGAGAGAGAGAGAGAGAGAGAACTTTGGGGGGATCGTTCTGAGGAAAACGTTAAGGTTCTTTCTGTCGTTGCGATGTGTGGTATGAGGCGGCGGCGACGACGACGACGGGTATATGGAAGGAGGCAGCACGCAGCAGCGTGTGGCCGGCAGCCGCTGGGACCAACAGCACGCGGTCTCCACGTGCCCTCCCGACCCCACTTGTGATCCGACGTGTGTTTGGAAATCATTTTCTGAAAAAAATATCCAACTAAATGTTATTTCTACATTTCTACATAAACTAAAAGAAACAACCTCCCATTTTCCCTTTTAGTCAGAATTTTTTATTAACATTTTCATTTATTGAATTACCTTTTACTTCTTTGAACTTTTAAAGATAAAAATATTGACATTTCAATTTCCTCTTTCTAATGTGTAAATGTATATTTTAGCTTTTCCATAATAATAAATTTAAAATAATTGATCAAATAAAAGAAAATTCCAGTAAAAGATTGAATACAATAGAAAGTGTTGATGGTTAATAGTTCAACAAATTAAGTGAGCTAAAATTATAGTTAAATATTTTTTTTAATTCTTGATTTGGAATTGATCCATCTTGAGCGATTTTTTTTTTGCAAATGTTTCTTTCCTTTTTAATATTAAAAGATGAGAATTTTTGTTTTATTTTTATGGGGCGTGTTAGATTTCTTCGAGTAATCTTATCCTGGCACGTGTTAGATATAGTGGTAATAGCTTGGCCTCCCGTGCACGTGCGTGCTCTTCGCGGTCGTCCACGCCACGCGATGGCACCTGTTCGTGGCTTCCGCGGTCCGGTTCGTTCCTTTGCGTGCCACGCGCGTGCACGACGAGCACAAACCACGAGGTCTAGCATTTATTTTCCATCTACCGTTCAGCACGTTATTCTTCCTTTTACTAATAGCCAAGAATTTCAAATGGGGCCATTTTTTCAAAGATTGCATAATGTAATGCTGAAGTTTCATGTTTTTTATTGGAGACGTTTTTAAGTTTTGAATCCTAATTCTATTCGAAAGTTTAATTCATTTATCAACTTAATTAATTAGTTCTTAATTTTGATGCCCACTTTTAATCGTGTTATGAAAAATAGGTTAGAGAGATCAACACAGAGAAGACACACGAATTTATGAGGTTCACTATTAACTGAGCTACGTTCTCGGACGGCGACTAGAATTATTTTTTTGATGTGAAAAAATAGCAAATGATACAAGATATAAAATAACTCAAATACTAGGGAGTTTATATATGGACTCCCAATATAAAATAGGAAATATAAGTCCTAAGACTCCGCCCCGCGCCCTGCAAGGGGATCCCCTGAATCCCACTTAGACGACCCCCCAGGCTATGATGCGAAGGGGGTCATATGAGTTTCCACTGGGTTAAGATTCAAGGCATTATCAATAAATCTCCACCTTGACTTGAATTATCTTCAAATATAAAATCTGATATGCTCTACAGTCGTCAACCCCGTCTCGAGGCTACTGCCAATTGTTTATGTTTAGCAAGTCCAAGCAATGCTGGAACTTGTTGTGAGGAACTGACTTGGTGAACATATCAGTTGGATTATATGTTGTGCTGACCTTCTTCACATTGATCCTCTTTTTAGTACGAATGAAGTGATATCTGACATCAATGTGTTTGGTCCCCTCATGATGAACTTGATCCTTGGCTAGACATATAGCACTCAAGCTGTAACAATGCACAATAGCCTGATCCTGATATAGTCCAAGATCTCCAACTAAGCCTTTCAACCAGATTCCTTCCTTTGGAGCTTCTGTCAAAGCCATGTATTCTGCCTCAGTAGTAGACAAAATAACTGAAGACTGTAGAGTATCCTTCCAACTGATAACAAAATTGTCCAAAGTGAAGACATAGTCTGTCATTGATCTTCTTCCATCCACATCAGCAGCATAATATGAATCAGAATAACCAGCAATCAAACATTCGGTATCACTTCCATAAATGAGTTCAATGTCAGATGTTCCTCTCAAATGCCGAAATATGTGCTTCATTGTTTGTCAATGTTATTTTCTTAGATTGCTCATAAACCTACTAACAACACTAATTGCATGAGCAATGTCAGGTCTCGTGCAAACCAGCATACATTAGGCTTCCAACTGCACTGACATAAGGGACACGAGACATGTACTCCTTCTCTGCATCAGATTGTGATGCAAAGCTTGTGGAAAGATGCACATTAGCAGCTGATGGAGTGTTGAGGGACTTTGCTGAAGTCATACCGAATCTGGATAAAATTTTCTGAATGTAGCTTTCCTAGGACAAGAAAAGTTTACCTTGTATGCGATCCCTGACTATCTCCATCCCCAAAATCTTCTGAGCTGCACCCAAATCCTTCATGTCAAACTCTGAGCTGAGAAGCTTCTTCAAATTCTGAACATATGACATGTACTTGGCAGCAATAAGTATATCATCAACATACAAGAGTAGAAAGATGGTGGAGTCGTCCTTCACCTTCTTATGATACACACAGCAGTCATAAGGACTTCTACAAAATCCTTTACTGATCATAAATGTATTAAATTTCTTGTACCATTGTCGTGGAGATTGCTTCAGTCATACAAAGACTTCTTCAGGCTGCAGAAATGATCCTCCTTTCCTGGAATAGAGAACCTCTCTGGTTGACTCATCAGAATGTCTTCCTCAAGTTCTCCATGTAGAAAGCTAGTCTTCACATCTAGTTGCTCAAGCTGCAGGGCAAGCAGCACCCTAATGGAAGTATGTCTGACAATTGGTGAGAAGATCTCGTTATAGTCCACTCCTTCTTTCTGATTGTAACCTTTAGCAACTAGGCGTGTCTTATATCTTATGCCTTATACTTCAGAAATTTCAAGCTTCTTCTTGAAGACCCACTTGCAGCCTACAATTTTTCTGTCTTTTGGCAATTTGACCAGCTCCCATGCCTGATTCTTTTGAAGAGATTTAATCTCCTCACCCATATCAATGATCCACTGTTCTGATTCTACAGATGAGATGACGTCCTTGTAAGTTTATGGCTCTGTAGACTCCACCTCTTCAGCCACCTGTAATGCATAAGCAACCATATCCTCAAAGCCATATCGCTTAGGAGGACCCACCTGCCGGCGAGGACGCCCAACAGCAATAGACTCCTCTTCTGGTTGGTCTTTAGGTTCTTCTTGCTCTGGCTGATCAACTTGGTGTTGTCCTCTTGTATCATCCTCAACTTGAGTCACCTAAAACTCCACCTGTTTGTTGACACTCTCAGGTACTGCATCAGCAACCTCTACCTTCGACTGAAGCATTGAAGCCTCATCAAAGGTTACATTTCTGTTGTAGATTACTTTGTGCTCTGAAGGAGACCAGATTCTGTAGCCTTTCACTCCTGCTTCATACCCCATTAATACTCCTTCTTTGGTCCTTGGCTCCAGTTTTCCTTCGTTGACATGATAATATGCAGGACAACAAAAAAAAATTAAGTTAGTATAATCAACAGGATTTCCATACCATACCTCAATAGGAGTTTTGAGATCAATTGCAGTCGTCGGGCTTCGATTCACCAAGTAGTAAGTTGTGTTAACAGCCTCAGCCCAGAATGCCCTATTCAGGCCAGCATTAGAGAGCATGCATCTTGTACTCTCCAGAAGTGTTATGTTCATTCGTTCTGCCACACCATTCTGCTGTGGAGTGTGTCTGATGGTGTGATGTCTGACAATTCCTTCATCTTTGCAGATTCAGACGAACAAAACTCCAAACCATTGTCAGTACGAAGGCGATTCACCTTCTTTAATGTCTGATTCTCCACCAGAATCTTCCACTCCTTAAAGATCTTGAAAGTCTCACTCTTATATTTTATCAAGAATACCCAAGTCATCCTTGAATAGTCATCAATCACAGAGAGGAAGTATCTAACACCTCCTAAAGATGAAACACGAGAGGGACCCCAACAATCAACATGGATATAGTCAAGGGTCGCCTTTGTTCTATGCACTGCCTTGCCGAAATGATGCCGACACCGCTTGCCGAAGACACAGTGCTTGCAGAAGTTGATTTCAGAAATCTTCTGACCTCCTAGAAGATCTCTCTTGCTGAGAATGTTCATCCCATTCTCACTCATGTGTCCAAGCCGCATATGCCACAACTTTGACACCTCTGAATTTGATGAACTAGCCACCGTCAGCAACCCCAGAGATTGTTTGGCCTTGTAGTATGTACAAGGTTTTCAGCCTGACTCCTTTTATGATAACAGTATCACCCTTTGTAACAGTAAGAACACCTCCAGCAGCATTGATTTGACATCCTTTAGAGTCCAAGACTCCTAATGATATTAGATTCTTCTTTAATTACGAAACATGATGGATATCTGTTAGTGTCCTCATCTTGTTGTCATTGGTTTTAATCTGAATAGAGTCGATTCCAACAATCTTGCAAGACGCATCATTGCCCATGATAA
>LTAE01000242.1:18195-37420 GCA_001647135.1 Pontederia paniculata | reverse complement strand
TGCCCAGATCCCCTATTGTTTCAGAAGTGCGTGCATCTTAATCTGCCATAGCCCGAAGCTATTTCGCCCGCTGAACTTCTCGATCTTCATGTTATTGGACGTCATCTGTTCGCCTGATCTCGATTCGCCGACGAACCTTAAGGCTCTGATACCAGTTTGTTATGACAAATAGGCGAGAGAGAGAGAGAGAGATCAACACAGAGAAGACACACGAATTTATGAGGTTCACCCTTAACTGGGTTACGTCCTCGGGCGACGGCTGGAGTTGTTTCTTTGATGTGGAAAAACAACAGATGATACAAGATACGGAATATCTCAAACCCTAGGGAGTTTATATATGGACTCCCAATACAAAATAGGAAACATAAGCCCTAAGACTGTCTAGGATTCGGGGGCTCCGCCCCCGCGCCCCCACAGAGGGATCCCCCTAGACTCTCCCTCAGGCTCGCTGACCGGGAAGCAAGATCCCCGTATGTGACGGGTGGCTTCGCCGCCCCAAATATTCGACGGTTATGATGCGTAGGGGGTCATATGGGTTTTCACTGGGTTAAGATTCAAAACATTATCAACAAGTTGACTTGTCAGTTTAATGAATAAAAAAAATCGATGAACTATATTTATAATAGACAAAAACAAAGAGAAGCCGATGTGTAATGGATCACATTATTAATATAATTTAAATATATTTTTAATCATCTAATTTTAAATTTACAATTATATTTATTACTAAAATTACAAGTAAACTAAAAAAATATATTTAAAATTTTATAATTAAGAATAACTTGTAAGAAAAAATATTATCAGATCAAATCATTTCATTCACTGTATGCACTTATTTGACTAATTTACTTATTGAATTTAATAAAAGGATACCTTATTTAAGAGTATTATTTGTCATATTATTTAAATTATTAAAATAAGATATATGATTAAAAATAAATAATTTATTTAAAATTTATATTTTATATTTATTTTTATCAACTACACATCTCAAATTATAAAGTGCACCTTATTTAAATAGATTACACTTTTATTACATTCTTGCTTATTGTTGTATTTCAGAATTTCCATAAAAAGTGAGGAACTATTTAATTTCTTCAATAAAATTTGAAAAGAAATCCTATGAACATGTTTTTAACATTATATTGAGTATCTCATATAATTCGAAACTTCCATCTTCAAAATGAAATCAAACCCCAAATCATCTACTTGTTATTAGCACATTATAAAATCAAATATTGTATTTCCACGCCCATAATTTACAAAAAAGTATATATTTAACTTTTTCTAAAAATAAAGAAGTTGCCTTATCTATTAAAATTTAAAAAGTATGTTGACAAAATAATGAGAAGGCCCGGAGGTGTAGCCCTCTTCCTAGAAAAGATCGATTGGTGATTGTCTACCAAGGGATGCTAAATAATAAATCGTCTGATTACAAGATCTATGACGCATATACACATGTAAAATTTTCAAAAGAAAATTTGAGTCGTTGGATCTCCTCAAGTATACTTTTCAAGCGTCATGGCGGTTTTGCCGATTTAGATATGTATTGCACCAAGGTGGTGGAAGTCAGATTATGCAATTAGTCTTGTGATGCCCGGTTGTTCACATTTACTGATTTCTTGAAGGAGCACCTAAATGATCTCCTTCAAGTATCCAACTCCCCTCTCTCCATGTTTGTTGATAAGAAAAAAGGATGTTAAACTTAGATTGACATAGGTTCAGAGTTTAACAGCAAAAAAGCAGGTAAAGAACAAATGATTATTTGTTTCCATCATTATTCCACATAAAGTGTAAAAAGATGGAATGGATGCATCAAACCTAAGCAGCATATTTTTTAGCAGGGAGTTTATTATGGGCTAGCTTTTATAAAAAGTTTTTAACTTTGGGGGTAGCCTTGATTTTTCAGATTCCTTTCCATCCCGGGTATCCTGCAGCCTGTGGTTGGTTGGGGGGTCTGCTAATAAAATTATACACTGCTTTAGTAGTAGGACAACTATATATATCAGGGGTCCAAATTCATTTATCATCATGAGGGCATCGGGATAAGTAAATATGCATAATTATAAAAACCAAGCACGGTGCAAAGTAATTTGAAAGCAAATCAATGTTCAAGGTAGAATTTAACATAAGATTAGAGACATATATAGAGCAAAGGAGGGGGGAGGTATATATTAATGAAAGTAGGCATATGACTTAAAGGAATATTAAATAGCAAAATTAACGTTATCCAGTACTTGCAAAATTAACTTCCAGCATGAGGTAGATTTTGTATAATAATAGATGTGCCAATTATTCCATGGGTTAGGCATACCATATTTACTAAGTTCTAACTAAACAAAAGGACTAGGAACATCATTTAAAATATCTGACACCCTTTTAGCAACAAGAGCAGATCTAATATGAGTAAGTTTTCTTATACCGAGTCCTCCTTCTTGTAATGGTAATTGAATAGTGTTCCAAATTAATTAGATGGGCAACTCTCCTGTTTCCATAAGCAGACCATAGGAATCCTTTGAATATTTTCTTTAAGGATTCAATAAAACCTGCAAAAATATTAATAGCACCCAAAGAATAATTTGGAATTGAGTCTAAGGTGATTTTGATTAGAGCAATTTTATCTGCCTAAGTTATTTTTTGTTTTTCAGCCAACAAGTCTTCCTATTATTTTCTTTGTTATATGATTTAGATTTATTTTCATGAGTGATCTGTATGAGATGGGGGTTCCAAGATACATGAACAAGTAAGATCCTATATTAATGCCCATTATACTTATGATACTTGTTTTTTCTTTTAGTTGAGAACTTGGAAGGGACGTAAATGGTTGACTTCTTATCATTAATTTTCTGATTTGTTAGAGCCATGTACTGGCTAAATACATGTTTGATTCTCCTGCAATTTTGCTTAGTATCCGACATATATACTAGTAAATCATTTGCATATAAAAGATGACTCAAGGAAAAGGAGTTTGTGATAAAAGATTTAATTCTATCATCTTGGATTTCCTTGTTGAGGAGAGAAATAAATACCTGTGAAATCAGAATAAAAAGATAAGGAGAGAGGGGCGCTACTTGTCTAACACCTTTAAATTTTTTGAATTTTTCTGAAAAGGAACCATTGATGGAGCAAGTAAAAATAGGAGACTCAATGCAAACTTTGATCCAAATAATGAATTGGCATGGAAATTTCACGAGAGTAAGTACTTTGATTACAACCTCCCATGATACTATCAAAAACTTTTTTTCATGTGTGCTTTAAGAATTACAAACTTTCTCCTACCTTTAGTCAAAGAGTAGGCAATCTCTTGAGTTATGATTCTATTATCATGTATTGATCTGTTGGCTACAAAAGCTGACTAAGTAGGATGAAAAATCTCATGAAATGTGGATTTTAATCTATTGGTTAGTATCTTAGAAAATAACTTTGTACATCACAGTGCATAAAGCAATAGATCTATAATATGTGACTTTTGATGTGTTTGATTTTTTAGGGATGAATGTGATGGTTGTGTTAGCTATTCCATATGGTAGAGAACTAGTGAGGAAAAAGTTATGAATGCTTTTTGAGATGTGTTGCTCTATTATGTCCTAGTATTTTTTTGTAAAATTCACTTGTAAAATTATCAAGTCCTAGAGCTTTCCTTGGGGCCATGTTCCAAAATGTATTTTTTATCTTCATATCTGTGACATGACTAGTAAGATGTTTAGTCCAAATTTGATTTAGACAAGGTATCTGTGACATGACTAATAAGATGATTAGTCTAAATTTGATTTAGATAAGGCAAGGAGGGTCATGAGACGAGAGGTATGGAGTGATTTGTGTCCTGCCCCCAAAGTTTCTTATAATTGTCTACAAATAGTTGCTTAATGTATTTTTCCTTCGTGAGTATGTTTCCATTCTCATCCTCAATTTTTGTGATTTGATTTTTCCTATGTCTCATCAGTGTGTTTAAATGAAAGAATTTAGTATTCTTATCTCCATCCTTTAGACAATTAACTCTAGATTTACTCTATCATTTGATGTTTATCTGTCTTAAATGTGCAACATGTTGATTATAAATGGCTCTGAGCTTTCCATATTCACTATCATCTAGGCTTGTCTGTTGATCTTTTAGTTCTAAGTTTTTAATTTCCTGCTTTGTTTCTTGGGCCCTAGTCTCTAATTTACCGAGACGTTTCCTATTACATTCTAAGTTTTTTTCCTTAAATCTTTTTAGAGAAGATTGGAGAGGTGCGTTAGGTGTTCTTAAGTCTCATACATGTTGTACTATGGTTCTAGATTCAACATGCTCAATCCATAAGTGTTTGTATTTGAAGGATTTAGCCTTATATTCTTTCTTATTTGTCTTTAGCAATATGGGAGCATGATCTGAGACCCCATGAGTAAGAGGGGATAAAGTTAGATCAAGAAATTTGGTGATCCATTGTTGATTTACTAGTAGCATGTCTAACCTATAGTGTATTCGCGTCATATGCTTCCTATTATTGCACCATGTATATGGCGCTCCCACTAACGGTGTATCAATTGGGCCTTGGTCACGTATTAGAGTTCTAAAGTGCCGTATGGATTTGGTTAGTTTAAATGTGGCCCCGCCTTTTTTGTCCTCAGGAAATAATGTACAATTCATATCTCCTATAATAGCCCAAGGGATGTCATCTAAATTGAAAGAGGTGATGGTGTCCCAGAGTTCATTTCTTAAGATGGGAGAAGTACTAGCATAAATAGTTGATATCAGAAAGGAGAAATTTTCAATGGTAACAACAACATGTAGGCATTGCTCGGAGGAAGATAGAAGAGTTACTTTGTCGGCAATGGTTTTCCATGCAAGGAGGAGACCTCTTGCGGCCCCATTACCATCTTGAAAGCAACTTGTCCAGTTCCTACCGAGTCTCCTTATTACTTTGTTAGATTTTAGTTCAATAGTTTGAGTTTCTAGTAAGATAATAAGATTTGGAGTATACTCCTTGATCATGTGTGCTAATCTGTCTTGGACATTGCTTCTGAAGGCTCCTCTAAAGTTCCATGCAAGAATCTTGATCATAGCGACATAATATTTGGTTCCTCGGGCATTTCCTGAGTAGCCTCACATTCTTGCGCAGGTAGTGATACACAATGAGATTAGTTCTTTTATTTGTAAAAAATCTTACCTTTTTTCTTGCTTTCTGCTTTCTTTCTGGAGTGAAGTTTCGGTGGTGGAGACGAGAAGCGCTCCTTTGCCTTTCATGTACATTTTGTTTCTTCACGAGACTACGGCAGTAGATCCTTGTCTTGCTCCTCCCTCTCATATTTGGAGGAGTAGGTCTCTCGCCGAGGTGATTGCAGTCACTCCAGAATCATAGAGGCGAGTTGCTCATGTGTGTATGTCAACTTCCCCGATTCTATCGTCCTTGACTCTTTTGGTGTAGTAGATCGTCTATCTATCTACAGAGATTATCTCTCAAGAGAGGTAATCGACATCTACAAAGGGGGAAAAAGAGATAGGGTCTAACAAAGAAGGAGAGGGAGAGATAGTGGAAAAAACATTTTCAGGAATGTCGAGAGACGCATCCCGAGATGTAGTCCTTCGATCTCTTTTGTACACTTGCATCTCTCTATGTGACGTGATCTTGGACGCTTCAGGCATAGCGGAGCGATGGATGTCTGATCCTTCAAGCCCATGTGGGTTTCCATACGTGGCATAATCATGAGAGCTTTAGCTTTATCGGTCACGTGGTATTGGCAGGCGGCGTGTGGTGATGACCCCAGCACCGTACCCCAAGCACAATCTTCAAACGTCGTTTGGGTGTTCGTCAGCGCACTTGGGACATTAACCTTAACGATTGTTTGGGCATCCGTTAGAGAGTTCGGTGTTGTCGACAACCATTTGATAGTTGACGTCATTAGGGTATCGTTAGGACTCCTAAGTTTTGGATCCAGACCGACTACTGGCTCTAGGCGACGAAAGCCCCCGCTAGGTTCCTAGCTTGACCGTCCCTAGAGGTGGCCATTGTTGGAATCCTGCGCCGCGGCGGTTGAGACCTTAGCTAAGAGCCATAGAGAAATATACCGTCTTTTCTGGCTGGTTGGAGACCTTCTGCTGAATTTCTTTTCGGGCATTGATCGAGGTGATGACCGATCCTGCCACAATGAAAACATAATAAGGGCAAATTTTCATAACAAACCCTATAAAAGTAGCGGTTTCCATTCAAAAGTAGGATCAATGTGCCTTGTTTCACCGGAGAACTAAGATCAAGTTCAACACAAACTCTAGCATTCCGAAATTTAAAAGTAGGATCAATGTGCCTTGTTTCACCATAGAAGAAGTTAGGAATTCCTGAAGCTGAAGGCATCAGATATAAGACGCGTTTAGTTGTTAAAGGCTACAGTCAGAAATAGGGAGTGGATTATAATGAGATCTTCTCTCCAGTTGTCAGACACACTTCCATCCGAGTGCTACTTGCCCTTGTAGCACATCAGAATCTGGAGCTTGAACAATTAGATGTGAAAACGGTCTTCTTGCATAGAGAACTTGAAGAAGATATCCTTATGAGCCAGCCAGAGGGGTTCTCCATTCAGGAAAAGGAAGATCAAGTTTGCAGGCTGAAGAAGTCATTGTATGGACTAAAACAATCTCCTAGACAATGATACAAGAGGTTTGACAGTTTTATGACCAGTAATGGATTCAACATGAGCCCTTAGAATTGTTGTGTATATCACAAGAAGGTGAATGATGACTTCACCATCTATCTGCTCTTGTATATTGATGATATGTTGATTGCTGCTAAGAACATGTCAGACATTCAGAATTTGAAAAATCTTCTTAGTGCAGAGTTTGATATAAAGGATCTTGGTGCAACACAGAAAATTCTAGGGATGGAGATCTACAAGGATCGTGCAAAGGGTAAAGTTTTCTTATCCCAGAAAAATTATATTCAGAAGATTTTATCCAGATTTGGGATGTCATCAGCAAAATCTTTGAGTACTCCATCTGCTCCAAATGTGCATCTCTCAATTACTACTGCACATCAGTCTGAAGCAGAAAAGGAGTTTATGTCTCGGGTTCTTTATGCTAGTGCAGTTGGAAGTTTGATGTATGCTATGATATGCACTAGACCTGATATAGCGCATGCAGTCAATGTTGTCAGTATATTCATGGGAAATCCTGGAAAGGAGCATTGGCAAGCAGTAAAGTGCATTTTTCGACATCTGAGAGGAACATCTGATATTGACATCATTTATGGAAGTGATGCAGAGTGTTTGGTTGCTAGTTATTCTGATTCAGATTATGCTGGAGATGTAGATGGAAGAAGATCAATGACAGACTATGTCTTCACTTTGGGCAGCTCTGTTATCAGTTGGAAGGTTACTCTACAACCTTCAGTCACACTGTCTACTACTGAGGCAGAATACATGGCATTGACATAACTTGCAAATGAAGGAATATGGTTAAAAGGCTTAGTTGAAGATCTTGGACTGCATCAGGATTAGACTATAGTACATTGTGATAGCTTGAGTGCTATATGTTTGGCCAAGGATCAAGTTCATCATGAGAGGACCAAGCACATTGATGTAAGATATCACTTCATCCGTACTGAGAAGAGGATCAAGGTGAAGAAGGTTGACACAGCAGATAATCCAACTAATATGTTCACCAAGTCAGTTTCTCACAACAAATTTCAACATTGTTTGGACTTGCTGAACATAAGCAGTTATCAGTAGCCCCAAGGTGGGGCTGGAGGTGGCAGAGCATTGTCAGATATTATATTCTGAAGATGATTTAAGTCAAGGTGAAGATTTATTGATAATGCCTTGAATCTTAACCTAATGAAAACCCATATGACCTCCTGCGCATCACAGCCGTCGAATATCTGGGGCGGCGAAGCCGCCCGTCCCCTACGGGGGTCTTCTTCTGTGTGCGCTCTTGTCTCTCTCTCGTCTCATATCCGCAACAGTTCGTTTGGACTGCCGAAAAAATAGATAAAAAAATTGCTATCATCAAGATGTAACATAAATTTATCGAGAAAAATAAATAAAGACATAACATAAAAAGGGAAGGATTAAACATCTTGGTGAGACAGTTACCCTTGAGAATCACCCTTCCCAGATCACAACAAAGTTGGCACAGGTGAGCACATTTGGCAACAAAACCAACAAAAATACAATATTCACAATATAGTTAAAAGTGTTCCCTCTGCTGATCTCTTAGTCCTCACTGGATACTTTGCTGTCTGGACTGCCAAATACAATCCTCTGTGAAAAAACTTCTAAGGACGAGTCTCAACGGTTGAACAAGTTGCCCAACAATCTGGAAACTGCAATGCTCTTTTGATGCCATTAATTTTCCTTGCAGCTTAAATGAAATCTTCTTATTTTCATTCTGCCATTCAGTGCAAGTGCAAGAACGTCATATTCTTCTACAAACCACAATTCCGACATGGTTGCCTAACAGGGTAAAAGAACTTCCACGGTTAGAAATGAAAATTTTGCAGGTCAATTATTAGAATAATGAATAACATTATCTCACAAGGCTAATGAAAGAAAATCAAGTGAATGACAATGTTAGCAATTGACGATGGCATAAGTTAGTCGGAAAGCAAAGGAAAAGCCATTTCAATGTGAATAGCAGTTGAGAAATTCATTTGATAGATTTTAAGAAATTACTGGCAAAAAGCTACCTCAAATCCTTGAAGCTTATCATTGAGTTCTTTTACCAATTCGTGGAACAATTGTCTTGGATTAGAGGGTTTTCCCACCTTCTGCAGAAAACATATGGAGACGCTGAGACTACCAATCTTTTTTTCCTTCCGCTTCCAACGTATAAAGAAAATGCATTTACGAGATCTGTGAGATGTTACCTCCAACTGAACTTTAGGATGTCCAAGAAGCCTCGCAAAGGAAGTATGAAGCAGAACAGTGTCATACTGTAAATGCATTAAGAATGGTTTATTGCAAATATTTTCTTGATAATGAATAATTATAGTAACTGAAAAGGAACGACCTAAATTAAAGTAATAAGTAGTAAATGGCCTATACATATACTAAGTTACATCATCTGTAAAGGATTCTCCATCTACCATAAGCTTTTACATCTACACCCTACCCACAGGTTGTATGTTGTTAGAAGAGAAAAACTTCTCCTACCAGTTGCTTCTCTGGTGCACGTGGAAGAGCATTTCTCAGTTTTGCACGGATAACTGCTGGATCAGATCCAGAGGTGATCTGAGTTTGAAAAAACAAACAAGAATTGGTTGTCATGTCTGGAACAGATGGTAAGATTACAAATATTCCAAATTAAAGTGACACACCAGCTGATTATGTTGTTATTTAAATTATTAAATATTATTTAATCAATTAAAATTATCAGTATATTGGCTAATAGTTTGCAAAAGGATATTTAACTGTGATATCCCTACTAGATTAACACGTTGAACAATTAGAATCAGGGTCACACTGCTAAGACAATTAGCCTGTAAATTTCATTTGATATTCCTGAATGAGATATATTAGTAAAATAGTTCTTGAGCAACGTAATCAATTCATAAAAAATAATATTTTAAGTCATTTTGCTGGCAGACTGATAGCACGAAATGGTTACCAGAAAGGCTAAACTTTATTTACTATTAGCATCAGCACATATTTGTAGCATCTTTATCAAAGAAAGATTACAGATGAAGGCTAACTTTTGTTAAGCACGATAAGATCACTTGCCATTTAAGAAATTACCAAGATTAATGTAAAATGAAAGATGTGAAAAAGCAATGCAGAAAATCAAGATTGGTGTAAGCATGCAGAAAAATAAACTACTTAAATTTTGGTAATATGTCATGCCACAAATTACCAACAAAGGCGAAAACCCATTTAAGAAAAAAGGTAAACTAGGAAGCAAACCTGCCAACATCCCAGTAGGACACCAGTTGACGTCAAAACCACTCTATCTAAGACAATTTTGAGGGGGCAGAGGGTATCTGCAACAGCTTTTACAGCTTCTGCCTCTGATTCAATCTCAAGAAACACATAAACCACATCAACACAGGAATGCATTGTAAAAGAAGGATAATAATTACAGGTTTATGAGTACCTCATCATCAGTTGCCACGATAGATGTTAGGTGATGGGATGCATGAAACATGCTGGAGTGATATATGCTTGTGTTTTGAAACCAGATAACTGAAAATGTTCACAGTGAATTTGTTGGTTTAAATGGCATAACAGATCATGTAAACGACAAAATAAAAAAGAAAACAGATACGAGGCTGACAGACAATATCTGAGATAAAGATATAAATCATAGCTGATTACAAAGTTGCATATTATGGAAAAGAAACTAAAAGAATTTTCCCAAAGCCCCACCGACACCGATGAACAAAGTATGTCTTATAGTCATAAAAACAATCTGTAACTTTGAAATGGTTCAGCGACAAACTCAGAATCAGTGGATTGATTAAATTTCAGAAGAAAAGATGTTTTCCTTAAACTTCTTTTAATAATACCACCAAATATAGAACTAAAGCAAAACGCCAAAGTGAAGGAAATACCTCCATCAAAATATGGGAGAAAGATTTCTCTTACAGCTTTCCTGCAAAATCAACAAGATTTCTCATTACTGTCTGATGGAAAATTATGAAGAGAAATTATTTACAAAGAAGAGAACATTTTCCTCACAGAGTATTCCAAACTTTTAATGTAAAATATATATGCAAAATAGGGAGAAGCAAAAGGATTCTATATATTTATCTGCATTTTGGATTATGTGACTTATGTTTAAGATATGCAGTATTTTTATTTCTTGAACGCGATCCAAAGACTAACATGAACATTCAGGATATAGACAAACAGAAACAGAAGAACTAAGGAAATGAAATTGGGGCCTAAATCAAACATATTACAAAAGCTGAACATGTCCTATATTTTACTCGGTTCCTAGAGTAACATATAAAGGGCTATAAGCCCAAAAAAAGATCAATGCAAATTTGGGAACTATTGTATAAATTGTTCAGCACCCTGCAACAACTGACCGAATGGAACCAGAATGTCCAATTTTCAAATCGACGAATAATGTTCTTATGCTCAAACAATTGCTAAATGATAGCTATATGAAAGGAATCTGGTAAGTTAACACTTGGAAGAACTGTTAATTAAGAAACAAAATAAACAGCATCCCCGGATCTCATTCACGTGTAATAATATATGATTGTGCTCCAATAAACTTGGAGAGATGTACATGAATAGTTCGACTGGATAACCGAGTGAGTTAACTGCTTACGAGATGGGAACAGAGAAGTCGCTGCTCAGATAAAGCACCGTAGCACGAACCGGAGGATCCGCTGCCTGTGTCCATCGAAAAGTGACCACAAAAACCAGTCAAACAGCAAGAAGCTTCGCCAAAAACCCAACTTTTTGTTGCTCAAAGTAGCACAAGGTAAAAATCTTTCTTCCGCATGCGAACCTTCCGCAGAGGAGTGACAATGCCATCTCTGAGCTCGAAGATGTCGGAGAGCGACAGCGACTGCGAGGTTTCCCCGCCCTTCAAGAACGCGGCCCCGTGTTCCTCGAGGTCCCTCGACATCTTCTCGTACAGCTGCTTCCGCCAATCCAAGATCCAAGACATGGAAGAAGACTCTGAGCGCACTTAGTAGACCACATCATCGACCCAATCCAGGCACAAAAGATCCGAAAAAAAAAAGTAACGGGAAAAAGAGGAGGAAAAAGAATACCGGAATCGGGAGATTGGAGGAGGGAGATGAGACTGGAGGAGGGAATGCGATCGGCGCCGGTGGTGGCGCTCATGGAGACAGCGTAGAGCAGGAGGAGGACCCCGGCGGCGGCGATGGCGACGGAGATGGCGATCGCGGCGGAGGAACGCTTGGGCATATTTTTGGTGCTCGCGAGACAACTCGGGGGGATGATGTTTTGCGTACATGTTTTTAACCGTAACAGCACCACCAGTTAACGCGTCACGACGCGGCAACATGAGGCCCATTATGAAGCACGAGACACCTCCAAGATTTAAGTAGGATTTTTAAAATATAGTTCAAATTTAGTGTTTTTTTTTTGTTAAATTAATCGAGGATTAGAACGAAAGGAAAATGTTAATCGGATTGTTTAATTTCAAATTTTAAACTTTAGTTAACGAATCAAACAAAAATTTAAGAGAAGCCAATCATATATTATAAATAATAAAACTAAATGTATAATAAAAAAGTATTTATAGTCATCTGAACTTTTATTTAATAATCATTTCTAGATTAATTCAGATGTCCAATACTTTAATTAACTTGAACATACAAGCATAAAACAAAAAAGTTTGATAAATATTATCTAATTGAATAACTTTTGCTTAACCTAGGGGAGGTCAGATATTTTGTCTAATTTTTAATTACATGTAGGTAACATATATAATACCCATTTGGATTAAGGATTTTGATGGAATATGTTAGGTTAAGTTGGGGTGGGATGGATTTATATAGCTAACACCATATTTGAAAATAATTTATTAAAAAAATAAGTAAGGTGGGTTGGTGTTTTGAAGTCCATTAAATAATTTAAATTTCAACACACTAATTTGATGATTTTTTTATGAGTTATAATTTTTTGTACCCATTTTATTCTTACTCCTATTTTCATTTAAATTAAATATGAGGATAAAATAGATTTTTAAATCAATTAACTCTTTGAACCCCATATATTAATTTTTTTGTCCAAACAACATATGGTTTAATTTAACGCATCATACTTATTCAATTCTTTTTCAAACATGAGTTTATTAATAACCCGCCACACTTTACTTCACCACCCTTTACTCAACTCTCCTACTCCCCTCCTTCATTAATAAATATCCAAACAAAGCCTAAATGACCATGTAGCCACTTAAGCACACTATCATTGGACCTCATTTTTCAAATTATAAAAGTATCAATTAGAAAATACACACTCTGTCTCATCTTTTTTGGATCATCTCCAACATTGGAAAATTAGTCCAATAGATTAAAATAGGAATTGAGCTCTACCTCCATTGTTGAAGTCTTGGTTCAAGAAAAAGGAAGGAAGCGATTGTTCTTAGAACAAGGACAATACGAGGAGGATGTGGTTGGTGTTGATTAGGAAAAGAAGGAAAATATATCAAAGGAGAAGGAGAAAAAGAAGTTAGAACAAAGCTTGGACAAGAGGTACGTATAAGGGGATTCACATTTCTAAATAAGAATATAGAATATAACTGAGGATGATTGCGTCAGAAGATATGAAAGTTAACATTTTTATATAAGCCAGTATGTATAAGTAAGCTTTTGTATCTTAAGGTTCTTAACGTGGAAAATGCATATCATGCTTGATAGGCGTTTGATGAAATGCATGAATGAACTAAGGTAATCATGATATGATGAATGTTATATTAATTTTATTTATATTCTCATAATCATAGATTTTTTGTGCTTCATTTTGTGTAAGCACTTGGAAGAAATGATTTAGAACCTCTTTCACATGAACCAAGAATGCAATATCAAGGAAAATGAGTACGAGAGGGTCACCCGTAGGGAGCCTGAGCTCACTATGAACAACCTGAGCGAGGCATTCCTGACCGTATCAACCCATATCAGGTCTCAACAAACTTTATACGACTATAGTGAATTTCTTGTTCCGTCCACGAAGTCTCACTACGATTATGAACCGTAGTGTAGAGCACCTCCATATGGTATGACCGTAAACCGTAGTGGTCATAGCCCAACCGTAGCACATGTATGATTGACCATAATGATCGTACTTCAATTGTAATAAGCTTTGATTGATTACGGTTGCCTATATAAGTCTAAATGTTAAGATTTTAAATAAGTTATGATGCTTTGGCTTCATTCCTTCACCTACTAATCGTTATGCATGCTTAGTTGTAAATAAGATTTGAAAGATGAAACATGTCGTGCTTGTAATGTTGATTGTTGTATTAAAATTAAAAGATAGATTAAGACAAGCAAGTCTAAGCACACTTAAATATGATGGGGAAGATCCACGTTGAAGATGACGTGTAAGTTTCTCGAAAAACTAAGTTATGCACCTCAATCAGTGTGTAAGTTTCTCATGTTCTCCTAGAAGTAATAACATAAAGGGTGCAAAGTTCATCAATGATTTGATCAACCTAAATAAGGAGGTGTGCTTAAGAGTCTTAATCAAGATATGATAATAAAATGACATCTTACATGAGAATGACTTATGAGAAGTTAAAAGATTAACTTTTAAGATGTCGCATTGTAAGAAGATGAAAGATGAAAAAAGGCACATTAACGACGAAGTTAAATCAAATGGGCTATCAAGTATGATATTCATGTCTAATGATGCACTATATTGACAACACTAAGTATATGATGCATTATATCATTAATGTCAAGTAAAGTAAAGTTAAGATGAATTGCAGACGGATTATAATGATAATGCATAAGCAACATAAGAAAAGTATGCAAGATAAAAAATAGATTTAAAGTTAAGTCAGTGAGCATAATTAGTTAAGAAACTAAAAATAAATAAAAAATAATCATATGTTGATCATAAGATTGAGTTAATATCTTATGTTATGTCTTATGTTTTATGATGTTTATATGCATGTTATGTAGTTATTACATATATGAGTGATATGATTCATTTATTCTTCGACTTTTATATACTCTAACGAGATGAATGTCCATTTTTTTCTGGATCCAACATGTGAGAAATGATGATGCTTATATTACGATGGTGTTGCTCA
The DNA here is from genome assembly GCA_001647135.1 of Pontederia paniculata. Lineage (NCBI taxonomy): Eukaryota > Viridiplantae > Streptophyta > Magnoliopsida > Commelinales > Pontederiaceae > Pontederia > Pontederia paniculata. The sequence goes on along the minus strand of LTAE01000242.1, from coordinate 22,713 downwards.
TGATAGTCAACGCAGAGTTACGTTATGGACTTATCTTGGAGTCGGGTTTATGTTGTATTTATCTTTTGTTCACATTGTAAAGATTTTATTGTAGGGACTAGACGACACCAAGACTAGGGGTGAATTGGTGTATTAAAAATTTTGACTCTAAACAATTTTACTTAGCGAAAGCAATTATAGAATTGTTCCAAGTAAATTAGAATGCAAAGAGAAAAACAAACACAACAAGTTTTTTGACGAGGTTTAGTCGAAACTCTTGGCCTACGTTTCCACTCTGATATTCTCGATCTCGAGACCTCCGAAGATCACTATTTTTTCTTCTTCAAGGGCGAAGACTCCCTTACAATATTCTTCTCCTTTCTTACTTTCGAGGACAAGAGAAAACCTCTCACAACTTTTTGCTCAACTCTTGAAACACTCAAGACTTCCTTCTATTCGGAATTCTCATAGTAATGCTCTTAGAAGGAGGAACTAAGGCTTATCTCTTAATCTCACAAGTTCTCAAAAACTAAATGGCCAAAGATTTTTCTCAAGACTCTTGGGACACTGTTTTATAGCCTTACACAAAGTTTAATCATATTCTCTCACATAAATTCGTTGTTAAACAAAGTACAGTCCTTTTCACCTAGTCCTCGGTCGACCGCTTCTTCTTATCGGGCGACCGCTGCTCTGGTGAATTCAACCTTCGGTCTATAGGCTAATGCTCCGGTCGTCCACAGTCCACCTTCGAGCGTCCGAAGTCACGGGCTTCAGCCTTAGTTCATCAACTCAGCTTCCATAGGTCGTCTCATCCTTCTTCGGGCGTCCTATATATTATTCTTCAAATTTTTTCGAATTGCTTCGGTCGTCCATTGTTGTCCTACTGAACACATCGGGTGACCACTACTTCTCTCACATCTTTTCTTCAAGTTGTTTTGGTTGTCCACTGATTTTGCACAAATCCATCGGATGACCGACCTTTGCTTATCTTTCGTCTTTGCTTCTTGCTGCTTCGGTCGCCCATTGATGTTACATGAATTCATCGGACGATCTTTCTTGACTTTTATCTTTTCTTCAATCATTCTTTGGTCGCCCAGTGTCACTCAGAACACTTAAAAGTTCAAACATCCTTTGCTCGGCTCTTGACTTTGGTTGATATCTTCAAGTACACTACGGTCGGCCGTTGACTTTACTCAGAACACTTTGGGCGACCTTTATTGCCTTTGACTGTTTCCTTTAAACTTGCTTAGATCGCCCACTGATTTTCCACAAGTCCATGGGGCGACTTTCACTACAACAAATATGTTTTATAGCCACGAATTAAAAATCACATGTGTATATTTGTGGCTATAGCTATACCTTATAGTCACATTTGTAATGTTCGTGGATATTAGGACAACTATAACCACAAGTAATTATCATCGTGATAATAAATATATAGTTATTACCACAATAATTTTTTTCGTGACAACAAATGTATATAATTGCCACGAATTTGAATTTTGTAATTAATTATATTCATTGTATAAATAATAAATATTATTAATTTAATATTCAATAAAAATCTAAATATATTTTTTATTAATTTATTTATTTTAATAAGCTAAAAATCATATTTATTTCAAAAAATCCAAGGTTATCATAAAGTGTACTTTAATTATAGAAACTAATGTATATAATAAATATATAATAATAGTTTTGTATACGCAAAATTGACCAATAGAAATTTTATCAAAATGTAGAATAATAACAATATTTTTTATTTTCATAAAAAAATATTTACCTCCATTTGTAAAAATATTTTTTTATTATAAAAGAAAATTTGATAGCCTTTGAATATATATATATATATAATTGGAATGTAACACAAGTATCTAACTGCTTTAGTGGTTAATTGATTTGCATTAGCATGTAGAGGTCTGGGGCTCAACTCCTAGCTCCTCCTAATTTTCCTATAGATTTTACTTCTAGTATGTTCATATGATAATGAACTCGGCCGCGGATTAAAAAAAAGAAAAAAAATGGGCTTCATCGTGCCGTCTAAAATGGGCATGGGCTAGCCGGCCTTGTGTTGTGTCGGGGCCCAAATCTTAAATGGGTCAGGCCGGTACGCGTTCTCAGCGTGCCGGGCCAGTTGGCCCAGCACGGGGTCTATCTCTATTATAGTGGTTATTAAAACATATAATATTATTGTAGTGGTTATTATCCACGAAAAAATTACCGCAATTCTATTTGTGGCTATTGAAACATATAATAGTCACAAAAAGTAACGTTCGTGATAATTGAGCACTAGCCACGAAAATTAACATTTGCGATAATTAAGCAGTAGACATGCCATCAATAGCCCGAGTGATTGTCACGAAAAATATTATGGCTATATATTTTTAGCCACGATAATGATACCTATAGCCATGAAGAAATATGTGACAACTGATCAAATTTGTTGTAGTGTTTTCTCTTTTATCTAAATTGCTTTGGTCGTCCACTGATTCCGCACTGAATATTTTGGACGACGTTTCCTTTTCCTCTGAATTGCTTCATCTTTTCTCTGAATTACTACGATCGCCCACCAATACCAGATGGATTCATCGGGCGACCTTTCTTGACTCAACTTTTTCTTCAATAGTTTCTTCAAACTTCTTCAGTCGCTCACTGACTTCACACAGAACACTTCGGGTGCCCTTAGTTGCCTTCACTTCAAAATGTCTTTTCTTCCTTTCTTTATAGGACGTCAACTTACCCTAGAGCGTCCGAGTCTTCATCCGTTGAACTATTGAGCTCGAACCTTCGGACGCCCACTAACTTCGCACGTACACATGGAGCGACTTATCTTCATCATTGTAGGTTAGTCAGTAACTCGAGTCCATCATCAATCGTCCAAATCTAGCTTCGGTCGATCTTTCTACACAGCTTCCGAACTTTAGCTTTTGGCTCCTGCCTTCGGTCGCCCTTTTCGTATACTTAGGATGACCTCTATTTACTTAAAATTTTTCTCCACTCTCTATACATAGGTCAACCATTCCACAATCTTTGGACGACCTATGACTAACAAAAGTAAAAATCATATCTCCTTCATATATCAAATAAAAAATTATTAGTATAACTAAGTTTTCTCATTAATTTGTGACCATCAAAATAATCTCGAGATCTTAGATTCAACATTTATGTCGCCTTTGGTCAAATGTTATATGTCTTTTACATGTCAAGTGACCTTATGGACAAAGTTGGTGTATGTTAAAAAGGCATATTCTTGGATTATGTCATTTTCTAATCAAATTGAATGTTTTCACTTAATTAGTACATATACCATGACCTTTTTCGTATTCCGCTGATTTTTTTATTATGTCAATCGAATTTCTTCATTATGTTTATATTTCTTGTGTGTTGATCATAATTGTCAATGATTAAGTCAAAGTTTATTATCTTGTAGCGTCTCAAAAATTATTTTGAATACAAATGTCGATTTGTCTGCATGACGTGGTGCCTAACTTATGTATAAGCCTAAACTAGAAAAGTTAAGGGTTGTGGTTTGGGGTGCAGGGCCCCCAAATAATAATATAATTTTGTCTCTTTGATCAATTTTAGAATATCATCCCGTTAATTAATTATATCAATTGCATATATTTCATTAATTTAAATTTACGTTTGTTGTAGCATATTTTAATTACTGCACGTCATTTGTTTTATATTAAGCACCTTTATATTTGGAAGCATGAACATAATTAATAACATGATTAATTACTTTATATAATTGTATAATTTGTAAGTTGAAAACTAATGAACAATATATCACTATTTTACAAAGTTATATGACTTATACATGTAGAAAGTGTCACTAAAATTATTAAACAAAGTGACAAATGTTTAATCAGTTGAACATATTACAATTGAAAAGGCAATACACACAATTATGCCTCATTAAATTAAAAAAATTAATTTGCTTTCGCATTCTCATCTTCGATTTAAAATTTCTAGAACTCTTATTTGGAGCGACATGATTCATATATCAATATAAACTCCTTAGTAATACAATTACAAATCCATTGAAAGCATAAACTCGTCATCCAACACTATGCAAATGTAATTCCCCAAAATCCAACCTTGAGTGCTATTTACATGCATCGATGATATACAACTCATATTTTTAGTATATTAATTATTAAATGACTTATAGATCACTAAAATAAGGTTGGATAACATTCATCATTAAATAATTTTAGATTTAAAAATTACTTCAGCAATAAAATTTCAACTTTTTATCTTTCGTTAATAGATATGCTAACCCAATCCTTTATTCGTTGCAACTTAAACAAAGATCATAGACATGATATCATGTTTCTATCATCACGCATTAAGGAAATAAAAATAACTTATATTATTTTAGAAGAAATGATAAATAAGCATGATCTACCTTGATATTGATATATAATGTAGAAAAAGAAATTCTTCTACGAATTAAGATTGATGTCAACAAATCAATTTAAGTTGATATCCTTGAACGCCATATTTAAATCTTATATATATATATATATATATATA
>LTAE01000241.1:69411-92713 GCA_001647135.1 Pontederia paniculata | reverse complement strand
AATTTTATATATATATATATATATATATATATATATATATTAAACTCATATATAAAATAAAATTGAAAATAATTAATTATTTGTGATTTGGATAATCTCTTAATTATGAGTTAATTCTTACATCGCTCCCTATTTTTTTCTCCATACCCGATGATGTGTGCGACATTTATTTGGATTAATGAAAGATTATAATTATCACTTTATATAGATTTGAAAAGATTTTTTTTTTCTTTATCATCACACAACGTTTATCATGTGAAAGTTATAATTAAGTGCATTTCAATTGATGGTTAACAACTCTTTATTGGTAATTTGGATTAATATTAGGTTAAATCCATTAATATAAACCACTATAACAAAAAAATATAACTATATGAAAACAAGTATTTGAGTGGAACAAAGTTAAAAACATGTATTCAAAATTTCAAATCTATATATAATATTAAAAGGTTTATTCGTATTAAGTTCAAAAGATCAAAATGCTAAATCTTAGTTAGCATAAATAATTAATAAATTTATATTTTAAAATTAAAGAATCGAGAACTAGTAGTTCAAGTTCGAATCTTCGAAGTTATCAATTTAATTACAATTTATTTTTATCATTTTTATTCGAACATCAAATTAATTGAATACTAATAATCATGAACATAAACCTAATTTTACCCTTAAAAAAATGCTAAACCAAACCGGTTAACCGGCCACCTGACATTTTTATTTCCCATCGCTATCATTTTTTTCTCCGTTCGTTGCCTCTCTCTTCTCCTCCGCCTCCGGCAGCACGCGATCTTAAGCCTTCGCCGTCGGTCATTCCGACACGCCTTTCTCTTCTCCGAATTCATCGCTCCTTCCTATCAAGTACTACGGATCGATCCACCTGCTCCGCCATTCTTCTCTGTAGATTGCTTAAGTTGCTTCTTTTGATGGTTTTTTTCTTCGAAGTATGAATTATCGAGTTCACTGTCCATTAAATATTTTTCCTTGCAGTTGTAGGGTTTTGATCGCAATCTGCAGTCTTTTGCGGGTATATGGATTCATGAAGTGATAAAGAGGACCAGAAGAGATCTGATTTGAAGGTTGAGGGAAAAGATCATGGCCAATTTTCGCATTCTTATCTCCGGGTATGTACGAACTTCTATTTTAGGGTCAGTCATTGTTTCACCTTATGTTGTTTTGTGCATATTGTGATAATTTCTTGTTTGATGCAATTTAATCGTGAATTTTGTGGGGAAAGCATAGTTAATGCTTATCATGTGTATATCAAGGTATGCCCTGACATTTCATGTCGTTCATGTTATCAGAGTGACATGCACGAGTTTGGAGGGTTTATGGATTTTGAAATTAGAACATTCTTTAAGAATGTAAAATGCTGGCGAATGGTCAACTTTTGAAATGTTGCAGCTATGTGACCTTATAATGTGCACCAACTGACAGTTTTTAACCTATTGAAAAGGTTGGTGTTTGGAGCCATTTAAGAGTGGTGTAGAACGGTCCAGCATCATTAACATCAAAATTGTGGCAGAAATCTGAAAGTTCGGTTCAGACTTAATTTCTGATGAATGTAATGTGCTGACTGTACTTGTTGTTTTAGTTAAAATAGGCAACAGTGTTATAACCATCATCAAACTAAGAGTTTTATTGGATAAAGGGCAGGAGGATTATGAATACCTATGAAAACTAGAATAATTTCTTCCACTTTCATATAAACAGCTGAAAAGACTTGTCTTATTGGTTGTTAAAGGTGAAGTTGATGGTAGAAAGTATCTTATGGGTTTGAAAAAGTTCTGTAGGCCATTGTATTGGCATAAACAAGGAATTAATGTAGTGAAATTGCATTACATATGGATTTATGCAAGTTGTAGGATATTGCTATCAGACTGGGGCATCCGATGTATATATTCCAGATCAGAAATGTCAGTTAGGGCAAATTTTGATAGTTGTTTATATTTCATTAAGTACCTTATTTGAATATTAGCAATGTAAACTTCTCGATTATGTTGTTAGGTCTTCTGTGACAGCTTATTTCTCATAAAAAAAATCTCAACGAATTGTTACTTCTAGGAGAGGTCACATGCCTGGGTTATTGCAATACACACACATCTATGTTTCTTGGCTGAGGTTTTAGACTTAATTGTTATATGCTGCTGATAGTATAAGAATTTGGAAAATAAAAAAAAAACTAAACACATGGGATGCATAATTTTATAGTGTCATTACAGGGAAACTAGATTATTATGCATGTGCCAAGGTTAGCATGATCTATTACAGGTTACTTATTCTCATACTTTTATATTTTTATGTAGATTTACACGTGCACGCAGTTCTCTTTCTGGTATTAATAATCATCCGAGGTATGCAAACTCGTCCCATAAACAAAACTGTTAGGTCCTCACTTTTCTTTTTCCTTATTGAACTGCTGCTGAAATCCTTTCCTTTATAATTTCACTGAGTACAACACCAGCAGCGTACTATTTACAATAAGTTTTGGGTTTTAATCGTTGCTTAATTTGAAAGATCTACTGGCGAGTATCACACCACAGTCGTGCATACTATTCACTAAAAATCAGGGGTTTCAGTCGCTGTTTCTACTAATGGACTTCCTGGGAAAGATCAAAGGCAACATTTTTTTGTTGGGAAATATTTTTTGTTTTACATTCCTGTGATGTAATTTGTGAACTCACGTATCCTCTAGAAGTTCCTATGAAGATTTTAGAAGCTTTAAATTTAAGGAATTTGTTTTTCTTCTAATTTATGTGGACTACTATTACTAAGATAACCATAATGTAAGCCATGAATTCTGTTTGTTAGATTTTTTTATCTATGAAAGAAAAGAGGGGGAATGAAAAAGAGGAGAAATAACTGGAGAATACATGGTTAATAATCCAAAAGAACAACAATGATCCTCGTCATTGTAACAATAACAATTCGTGTCACTGTGTTTTGTCATAGAGTAAATGAACAACAATGATCCTCGCCATTGTAACAATAACATTCGTGTCACTGTGTCACCGTGACAACATTTAGTTGATCGATTTGTTGCATTACACCAAATTGTTATTAGCAGATCTGATATATGAAGATCAGGACAGTTTTGCAAAATCATGAGAAAGTTTAATTTTTCTGCTGGTTCTTGTCTTTTTCTAATGAGATGATTGTTCGAATCGAATTCTGTTTCAGGTTATGTGTTTCTGTTATCTTACGTATTCGGTGCATATCTATCTTTTATGGGATGGTGCTATTTTTTTTTTTTTTTTTGAGATGATTGGGATATATCTTTTAGCTTGTTTTTTTTGTTTATAGGGTTTTTGATGCTTCTTCATCCAACTGAGTCTTTTGGCTCTTCACTCTTAGCATTGCAGATTTAATTTTATTATATAAAAGATATGATACAAATTTTAGCCTTTGTTTTATTTACTTCATATCTTGTTAATTAGTTGTACAATTTAATGAAGAGAGTTTGATCCCACTTTTCCAAGTGACGTTTTTTGTTACATGCAAAAGTATTTATTATATAGTTATTTGTGTCCCCTAAAAAAACTAGTCATTTTTGTGGTACAATTCTCGTCAATGATACCTTCTTATGTGAAATATTTTATTCATGGAATGTGATATTTTCTCTAATTGCAAACATAAATATTCCTGATTTATTTTCAATTTTCTCATAATTTTCCCTACAATTCCTTGCAACACATATTTAATGCCAGCACTTCAACCTATCCAGGTTTTCACAAGTGCATAATGGTAAGTTTCTAATATTTTTCACACGTGCATAATGGTTATTCATAGTAGCAACATTTTGCAGATATGTCTCGTCATTGTTGGTTAATGGCATCTCAATAAGCACCTTGACTGAGAAGGTTGGCCAACAGTTATGATGAAGCTATCCAGTTTAGCTTTTGAATATGCTTCTAATATTAAATGTTTTCATGTAGCTACTTGTCCGTGTACGACTTTTCTCATCTGGAGGTACTGATTCCTATACTCATGTTTTTTGAATTTTATATTGTCATCTTAGTTTAATAATACACCATAGTAGGACCATCATGTTGAGTTAAAACTGTATTAGTATGGCATGCTGTTTAGGGACATCTCTCTTTTCCTTTGGTGAGTGATAAGGTGCAGCCAACCGGCTGTGTAAATTGATTCTTTACTAACACGAATGTTTCAGTTTTCATAAATGCATTCACCTTACATTATGGTATTAAATCAAATATTGCATGCAAGTAAAATTTTCTGATTTTTTTCAGCTCTACTGATGGGGAGCATGATTAAATTTATGAAAGAGGAAAGAAATCCACATAAGCGAAAACAAAAAGGATTGGTATGATCTAGGGGTATCTTATTTTTTCGGAACCTTGGCACTTAGGGAGCATACTGTTTTATGGATCTTGTGGATTGTTGTCTTTGGCAGGACAACAAGTCAACTGGGAATGAGGGTTTTTCCCTATACAACATGAGCTGAGCTGCAAATCTTTCCTGCTTGTCATTAGTTTTTTTTTTTCATTGTAAACCTTGTTATTCAGAATGCTACTGACTAATCCAGTTTGAGACGGAGAGTGTAAAGACTTAAATCTCTCCAACAGGGGCAACTCTAGGATTTGGTCCGGATACCTCCTCCTCGTAGGGTTCAACTCGCTAGCCAGTTGAATTAACCAACTATTGATTGTTGCTTCTTAAAAAGAACTATTGATTGTTTGCCATTAGCGTTTGTTTACTGTGCAGAAACAATATTACCTATCTACATGGGCAACCTTTCCTTTGGTCCTAATGGAGAAGTCATTTTGGTCCCAATGTACTCTTCCAAAGAGCCCAATATGAATTTTTTTTGTCTTTTTTTACCGTTCTAAATATGTTTTCTTTGGTGATCAAGCCACATATGGGATATCCTACAATTTATTTGTTTGTAAATACCATTTCTTCTTCAGGGTCTTAGCATTTCTTGAAGGGTCTCATACCCTTACTCTTTCATTCTAAGTGTACTAGAAATGAAAAAAAAAGCAGATCCTTATGTATTAGAAATAAAACCATCACAATGGATTTCTGATGGTGGTTGAAACAATACTGTTCATTTGCCATTAAGAAACTGAAAAGGATGGCATTTGCCATTATTTAGTGTATTAATTTGTGGATTCAAGAACATACCCTTATGTACCCAAAAGAGAAACATATCCTTTTATTTTCCATCCATTAAATCATTAATCAGATTCATTGAATGGAACTCAATGTGATGTCCTGATAAAATAATGCATATCATGAATTATTTGCGTTCCTTGGTGTCTTTTGTCTTAAACATAGGTTCTTAACCAATGTTTGCCAGAGCTAGTCATAAACAATAAATATGATTATAGGGGGACTTGACAGAATACTTATTATTGCGTTACCGAATTTAATTTTCTTTCCATTCTAATGCTTCATCTGAGAGGTGAATAGAAGAAAAAAATATTTCCTTTTTTAATGTGATATATAATGGAGAAGCTCCTTTACTTTCTGACTGATGGTCATTCAGAATATGCATTGACTTCCCCCACATCTATACTCTTACTTTACATCCATACTTGTGCATCTTTGGATTTTATTACACATGGATGACTAGATAAGTAAAGAAAAATGAATATGTATTGACTTGCCTACCTTAGACACAAGTGCATTTAGTTGAGTTTCCATTAGAAGGTAACATGATGAGTATATACTTTTTATTTACTCTTATGTTTTACAGGTGTTCCTTCACATGCGATACTTCAAATGCCAGCCCTATCCCCAACTATGGTAAGTATAGTAAGACAACTGCTGCTTTTCTTATAGAATGTCTTAGTAGCCACTTGTGTTCTTTCTGAAGCTGATACTGATAGTCCTTCATGGTTTCAGAATCAAGGAAATATTGCAAAATGGAGGAAAAAAGAAGGGGATAAGGTTAGATATATGAACACACATCTTGCAAAACTATCGTCTTCTTTTATCAGTATGCTACTTTTGATGTGCCCCACTTGTCTTTGCAAATCCACAAGACTAATATTATTGAGTGTGTATTTCCATTTAACAGATTGATGTAGGGGATATCATATGCGAGATAGAGACTGATAAGGCAACTCTGGAATTCGAGTGCCTTGAGGAAGGGTAATATAAATCAGTTTGATTGTAATTATATATTGTTAATTTTAAAATTTTATTGAGAATGACAGTTTGAACACTTATATGCAAAATCAGCTGTTCTTTGAGGACAGTATGAGCAAGGCCGTCCAACATATTAAAGTAGAATTAGGATTAACTTTTCTGCAGTAGCACAAAGAACTTTATTTGGATGTTTTTGCAATATTTAGTGAGTATGGGCAACCCATAATATGAAGGAACTTAAAAAGAGATTAATGTTCAAAATGATCATAATCACCGGTAGAGTTCTCTAGATCAGCGGTTCTTTTTATAACTTGCACTCTTTTAATTACAAAGATGCCATGTGTTATTTGATTCTTGGCATAACATTGTTTTCTTATCCTATGTACTTCTTTTAGGGGTTATCCTATGCAGTTATGGAAGAAATAACCAATGAGTGCATGGAAGATCTTGCAGATGCTAATTCAACTTCATATTGGATCTTTTATAGGTTTTTGGCGAAGATATTAGCTCCTGAAGGATCAAAAGACGTGATTGTAGGACAACCTATCGCCATTACGGTATATAAATATGTCATGTTAGCTTTATGAGTGATAGAAGTTTGTTTCCACCCTGCAGATACATGTAATGATAATAATTTTCTTGAAACAAGCTATATATCTGTTGTTACTCTAGTTTGCATAACAGGATTCTTTAGTTTAAATAATCTAATGTCATCAATTTTGCAAGGTTGAAGATCCAGATGACATTAAAAACTTACCAGAGGATATATCTGGAGGAGTTGAGGCTAAAGCAGAACCATCAATTCAAAATATTAAACAGCAAGTGGAAACAAAAGAAAGCACACAAAAAACAAACTTTAGCAGAATAAGTCCTTCAGCAAAATTGCTTATAGCAGAACACAAGTTGGAGCCATCATCACTTAAGGCGTCAGGACCTCATGGAACTCTTCTCAAGGGGGATGTATTATCAGCAATAAAATCAGGAAAAGAGCCAATTCAAGTTTCCAAGACATCTCAAACTGACATACCTACATCAACCGACAGCTCAAAGCTAACTGGTAGTATCTTGCCTCAATCTGCCACCTCATCTAAGACAAACAATCACGAAGATATTCCCAACAGTCAGATACGCAAGGTACTGTCTTCCTGAAATTCTTATATGTTTCTGTTTAATTGGTTTTTCTGTTTTTTCAATTATTTTATTCTCTGCTGCTTTTGAGGCTGTTTATTAAAGTTTGTGCTGTTTAATGTATAGAAGTTCTTATGCAAATGCTAATTATCAGTTTTGTTTTCTTGCTGATGGGTCAAAATGGTTACATTAGACAGCAAATGCTAATTATCAGTTTTGCTTTCTTGCTGATGGTCAAGATGGTTACATTAGGAACCTATACCAGATTCTGGACTCAGGATGCTAGTAGTCTTTGACATGTGAATTTTCACTTAGGCTTTCTATATGCATTATATTTGCAAAGGCATGCTCATTCAGTTTGTTTAATTGTTTGGCCTTTTGATTATGAGAATTGCATTTGCCATATAAGATTTTGGGTATTACCTAACAGGTTAGCAACTTGACTAGCTATTAAATGAGACCCAATGTTTCCCCAATATTGAAGGTTTACTTTAATGGTATATCTTTTAACAAATTGGGAAATGCGATCTTTTGTAGGTTATCGCAAAACGATTACTGGAGTCAAAACAAAATACTCCACACTTCTATCTGTCTGCAGGTGTAACACCATATTTCTTAGTTGCATTCACTTATTTAGCTTACTGACATGCATGTCATTGTTCCAGATGTCACACTGGACCCTTTACTGGCTTTTAGAAAGGATTTACAAGGTTTACAGTGCAAACACACCTCAGAACTACTATATATGCAAATTTTGTTACCTAATGCTCGTTGACTTTCCTATGACTTAAGGTATATATATATTTACCTGTTGGGTCTTTCCTGCAGAGAAACATAATGCGAAAGTGTCAGTTAATGATATTGTCATAAAAGCTGTGGCGTTGGCACTGAAAAATGTACCTGAAGCAAATGGTAAGGTTCAGAAAATTCAGTATCACTATGTTGAATTAATTGCTAAACCTTCACAATTTTGCAACATGAACTGCTTAGCATTAATAAATATTCTTCTTTAATATCAACTTCCTGTTAGATCTTCCTAAATTGAGTTGACCTCATTTTTGTTTCTTTTGGACATTTAAGACCCCTCCTCTGAGGATCCTATAACTGATTTAGTTAATAGGTGACTTGAAGAATTTCGTAAGTTGCCCCCAAATCTTGCACCTCATCTTCTAAGGGGAAAGGCCCTAGTGGCGCTACGAGGATGTTCAATAAACTATAGCCATTCTACAATATGTGTAGTGGAAACATAATAATCATATATCAATTACTAATGTAACAACGGAAGCAATTAACATATTAGGTAACTATCTATTAATTGAGATATAAGCCATAATATCGCAGCAGAAACTTTAATATGAAACATAGAAGACTCAATATCCAAAGTATATCAATAATCCATGGTGATACTTAACATAAAGGTCACATAATACATCAATAGTTTAACATAAATTTCATACCATAAGCCCAAAGGTTAGCATAGCCTCGACACTAAGACTCGATAAAATGACATAAAATAAATGACTCGATAACAACTAATATGTGCAATCATCCGCCACGAGCAACGTCACCATCAATGATCAACCTGACTCACTTGCACGGATCCATAATGTAGTGGAGAATCTCTTGGGTTAAAATATGTAAATGTCAACACCATCCTGAGACGGAAGGTATGACAACACGCAATGTATCAATTGGTCAATAATTCATAGAGATCAATTAATATGCAATGATCAATTTCAATGTTATTTTTATCTATGTCAATTTTAATTCAATATCAATAGTGACATGAACATTCAATAGCATTGTTTCACATTAATGCTCAATTATCAATATTCAATAGATTCATGCCCAAATCAATTCAATTCATTCTTTTATGTTTTAACTTCATATTCAATTGTTCTATTTGATTTAACCAGTCAATCAAGTGGGTGGTTAATTCCATATGCATTGAAGGATTGACATGTACATCGTCCAATAAGACTAGCTAGGCCTTGGTCGCCATATGCATCCGAGTGGTTTCTCTGATAATAATCACGTCTCTACCTTTGGGGCCAATCAATCAATTACGGACAATCTATTCAGTAATTCGATGGAGCCAAGTTTTTCTTCAGTGTCAAATTCAATCAATCATGGTTGCATGTTTTAGTCCTATATACGACTTAGCGTGCAATTCAATTTTTAGGTTGTCAATATTGCATTCCAATAAAACAATTCAACATCAAATATGTAAGTATGAGTATTTCAATGTTGTTCACGACCGTGAAAATCTCTTCACGGGTGTGAATGTTCGGTCTTCACAGGCGTGATAGAGTTTCACAACTACTACAAAGTGGTCGTTTCTCACTTTCGTCTTCACGACCCGCGAAATTTGTTTTATGAGAGTGAAACTTCGATGTTCATGGGCGTGAGGTGTGGTTCACAACTGCTACAGAGGGAGATTATTTCCCCCTTCGACCACTCCGTGAACACTTATCACAAGGCGTGAGGGGCAAATTCACGATCGTGAGATTTTTCATGGGTCGTGAAATGTCTCATGGTACCCTAATTTGCCGATTTCCTACTCTATTTCTAGAGTTTTCTCTCACACACTAGTTATCACTCACCCAATTATGTGTATACATGCATTTCTAGCAATATGCCTTAGGTTATAACCACAATCTACTACTTCATCTAACAATTTATCAATCTTAGGTTTCGAAGATTAGGGTTTCAACATAAGAATGATAATTTGGCATCATTACATGTGTGCATGCAATTCTATCATAATCCTTAGGTTTTCCATTTTCCAACACAATCAATTTGTTGATGGCATCAATCCTAAATATCGAGACAATCAACTACACATTTTATCCAAACATGCACACACACAAAAGCAATATCAATTGATAGCCCTTCTCCCTACTCCATGTGCAAGAACCATGAGTTCTTATTGGAGCTCCATCGGATTGTACAAGAAACAATGCCAAATGTGAATTTAAGAGGAAAAGTGGATCCCTCTATGTAAGTATTTCCCAAATTATTGTTTCTTCCTTCTCTTGCTCTTCTTCTTCCCCAAGTGATGATCTACTCCTCTTCTCCTTCTCCTTGCCTTCGCACTTCATGCTCCACTTCAATCTTTTTCTTGTTGTACTTCAATTACTGGAGCAAAAACCACGTCAAACCCCTAGCATTTGGTTGTGAGATAGAGGCCAATAGAGAGAAAGGGAATGGGAGAAATGAGGGTTTTGGGGCTGGTTAGGGGTTTTTATATGGAGGTTTAGTGATGGGGGTTTGGGCTCCAATTGGGTTTTTGAGTTAATGGGTTATTGGGCCCTTTTATGGAATTATTACATTCGGTAACACCCCTAGTCTATTCAAAAAACTGTCTGGCCCATGGTTCACACGGATTTAAAATGTGTCTTGAATTGTGAAGAAGATACCTACATATAAGCCCATGACCACCTCCGTGTTTCGTCCACGTGGAAATAATCTTTAGCCTTTTGCCGTGGGTTTTTACATTCTTCCCTCTCAGGGACTCAATGTACTTATGGCTTTGCCCCACATGGTTCAAATGAGCATGCGAGATTGGTTCTGATACCTTCTATAACACCCTTAGCTCATTCAAGAAATTGTCCGCTTCATATGACCCGCACGGATTTAAAACACGTCTCGGATAGTGGAAAAGGTAGCTACATATAAGCCCATGACCACCTCTATGTTCTATTCATGTGGGACTAACCTTTGGTCTTTTCCTTAGGTTCTCACAATTATTTTTTCTTACAAACCTTCTCTAAGCCTTTCTGTCGACTCAACTTATTCCAAAAATTCATTCGTTTTGGGCTTATACTTATAATATGACAAACGTATACTACTTCATTCTGGTCATAACACTAACAATTTATTCACTATAAGCAGCTTACTGGAACAATGAGAAAGGAGAGCCTTCTTTATGTGATACAGTTGACATATCTATTGCAGTTGCCACTGAGAAGGTAAACTGCAGTATCCCAAGAATAAATATTGGCAAGTATATACTATATATGAACTTCTTAACATGATTAAGCATGCAGGGCTTGATGACTCCGATCATAAGGAACGCTGATCAGAAAACGTTGTCAGCAATATCCATGGAGGTAAACATGTTTCCTTATGTCGTGGATCCATTGGATCCTCGTTTGGATTTTGGTTAACTATTAATCAAACAATCTGCTTGTGTTCAAGGAGTGAGCCTTGACTCAATAAAAACTGCTCCTTAAACGTTTAGGGCTCAGTAGTAACTGTTCTGAGAAAGCAGGGGGAAGTCTGTATGCCCATGTTCATACCATTTCCTATCCATGCTGGCCAGGGAGGGCATAGTGGAAATGGTTGCATTTTTTGCCCTTTTTACACACTTTTTTCTTATTATGGACTTCATTGTTCTCATGTGAAATAAACTAAATTCTGGGTTACATAAGTAACTAATTTCCACACTTTGTTTTTTAGCTTTCTTAATTTGGATTAAATAACCTGTTGTTTTTATTTTCTGCATAAGGTTAAAGAATTGGCTGAGAAGGCACGAGCAGGAAAGCTCAAACCAGACCAATTCCAAGGTGGGACATTCAGGTGAGTTTTTAATGATTCTACTGGGAAATATGCTTTTACTATCTCTTTTCCAAATTAGTTCTTCTAAAAATATGCTAATTAATTGCTCATGTTGTACTTGTTACAGTATATCAAATCTTGGCATGTTTCCTGTGGACCGTTTCTGTGCAATTATTAACCCTCCACAGGTACTAATTGACTTGTTAATACATGAATAACTGTTTCTTTTGCTTTTTTTCTGCGTTATCTTCATCTTGATTTCTCTTAAGAGTATGACATGTGTACTGTAACCTCTTCCATGTACTTGCTATTGATTTCTTCACTCTTAGATCTCAAGTCCGTTAAAGTTGAGTCAAAAGAAGTAACTAATAATGAGTGTACATCCACAAAATTGCCTCCTTTTTGTTTTGCTCTGCTTGCCAGCTGCACAAATTCATCCTATGGAAGAAGACGGGCTTGTGAGCATGACAAGGGGTATGAGCTGAGAGATAAAAAGGGACTGGGGAAGAGAGGACAACCTCTAAGAACTAGGAGACAGATGACAAGTGGTAGTGTCGTATGAAGCTAACAAAAGCACCATCAAAATATCCTTTTTTGGTTACAGTAAAACAATAGAAGCAACATTAGGAAACCATGTAAAATAAAGAGCATATGTTATTGGCTAAAAGAAACATGTTGCCCGCCTATGAATTATTTATATATCGCCCATGTTATTGGCCATTGTAGCCACAAATGATCTATTTTTCTTTTAAAGTAGATCATTGGTTACCATTGTGGGCTACATAACTATATCCCAAGTGCACTACAAATTCATGGCTCCTATTTTTCTATGTTCTATTATAATAACACAAATAAGTGTCAATATTTGAGTTTGAAACTAAACGTTTTAATCTTTTCAGGCTTGCATTCTAGCTGTTGGCCGCGGCAACAAAGTTGTTGAACCTGTGATTGATAGTGATGGTATGTTTCGAATTTCTGGGCACAATACAGGATCTGGCAGTTTTTATGTCTCATTTTTATTTTATCTACTTTGCAGGAAGTGAGAAACCTGCAGTTGTAACAAAAATGAGCTTAATGCTATCTGCTGATCATCGTGTATTTGATGACCAGCTGGGAGGTAATTTTGCTGATATTTTTTTGTTACTTAAACACTGTTAAACATATAAAAAGTCGACCTCGTCGATTCTTCCAATTTGTTTCATTGATCTTACAGGTAAATTTCTTTCTGCATTGTCATCGAATTTTAGCGATATCAGAAGGCTACTACTATGAATATGTTGGAATATCGAGATTCGTAGTCGCGGATTATTAATGGCCTTGAAGAATTCAGGCTGACCATTTGTGTATTACCTTCACCCTTTACTGCACACACAATAAGCCACTAATTGTACTATGCACAAAGCCATTTGTTGGCATAGTGGTTTTGCCAATGAAAGAGAATTTTTTAAAGACAATAAGGGTGGGTCATGTCTCCCTTCCTTTTCTTTTTATAATAAATTGAAAGGTTCTTAACATAATAGCTCATGCAGGGTTGTTTGATTATGTTTCAAGTGATAGCATCTTTGTCTTCTCGGTCTCTTCGTCCTACCTTTTGCTGTCATGTCTTCTAACAATTATACGAAAAGTAGCTTTACGGTATGCAGTTGCGTATATACAGAAGGGAATAGTCCTTGTGCACCTAATGATTAGTAACTTGATGATCAAATTTCACTGTTAGTTCCATGTAAGAGAGTTTTAATGCCTGGAAGGATCATGTTATGGCTTATGACAATCAAATGCAATTGGCCAGTAGAGGCTATTGGGTTGGAACAGTTAACACTTAGATGCCATAATATGAAACGACGAAAAGCAAAGGATTTAATGTCATTTGTCTTAATCGAACATCTAAAAGCGTTCCAGTAGAAACCAAAAAAGGCAGCAACACAAATGCGGAAGTAAAATACTTCGAAACAATCTGTTAAATCACATTGTTTCTGTGACTCGCCATGTCAACTTCTAGAATCCAAGCAGAAGCTACAAGAAAACAATCAGAGATGTTGCGAATTTAATATGAACTGACCCCTGTAACCATTTTGATTGATCATTGGAGATAGAAAATGACATACCTGAGACCAACCACCACCAAATTAATAACTGCAGAATAACAATAACCAGAGGTCCAGAGCCCAGTTGCAGAAGAACATGCCCATGCTACCGGAGACTGAAGCAGTCAGGGAGCTGTGACCAATCTGCAGGCTTCTCAAAAATGATGGATGAGGAGATTTGGAAGCGAGCTTTCACTACTTGCCGAGTCTGGCTCAAGCACTAAGCATTGCATCGGAAGTGGACGAAGTTAACTTCAGTATCAGAAGAAGGATGAAGATGGCAAAGAAGAAGCCCATCATTCCTCTGGTTGGAGATGGCAACGACAAAGGATCCACTGCGGACCTCACTAGATCGTCATACATTTACAGTGTGCTGAGTTTGTTTCTTATAAGCAATATTTTGCTTACTTTATGCCAAGATGTCTTCTCTGACGTGAGACATAAGATAGAGATCAAGAGTTATATATTGTGAAGAGGAAAAAAAAAAGATGTTTAAGGTGCAAGTGATAATTGTATCTGGTATTTGTTCTCATTCGTTTACGATGTGCCATAAGCTGACATCTCTGTCATATAAGGTGTACTGTTTGCTACTTTTTCTTAGTTTTGTTTCAACATAAATCAGTGACAAAGAATGATTACCAGAATTCGTGCCAAAATTCAAACTTGCTAAGATATTCTCTTCAACACAATAGCAACAGTGACTTTTGAGATGGCACATAATTAATTTGGACCTCCCAAATATGCATAATGAAGAAGGCAACTACAGTAAGTGACCATGCAATTCAATGAGGTAAACGCATACAAATAATTACTAGCTCAAGGAAATACCTTAATATCAATTATCGCACCATCTTACTAGAAATGTTGCGTAGCAGCAACCGGAAGCAACGTTGCACACTCAATTCTTTTTCCCGTTCCTTGTAATACGGCCACAGTACTCAAATGGAAGTTCCTAAAGATTGCAATTTCGGTGCAGCAATGCAGAAATGTCTACGAAGGTCCAGCTGCCATGCAGTATAAACACTTGAACCACAAGTTCAGACAAAGCAAGCTGCATTATTTTGACCCCAAAAGCAGGTTGCATTAAAATCTCAGGGTGCGTATAGGAATTCAGAAAAAGACATATCATCCCATATACTCAAACTGCTAGTTTACAAACTGATGGAACAAAACTGTACAAATTTAGTGAGAAAATCGTCACGATAATCCTGGGGAGAACTTAAGCCGAGACAAAATTGGTCCAAATAATGCAGACACAATCAGAACAGTAATGGTCACAGATTAATATCATTCTCAGATAGTTCACACATTGGAGGCACTATATAATGCCCTCAAATTTACACTCCACCAAGTGACAGAATATCATCGTTCTTTAATTTAAACTTTGGTAAAAATTAGTCAACATGCCAAATACGTAAGGCGAAAGCAGTGACTTTCAACATAAAATTCATTAAATAAGTCTGAAAAAAAATAAAAAATTTCTATTATATAGTCCGAAATGAAATGACATAACTGACAATAGTTCTATAAACTTGATAAGACTCTTAGCACGTGCAAGCCTTCAAATTCAGGAACACCAGTGCCACTAGTGCCATCGTCTATGAGTGGTGCTCATCGGTTGCAGGATCAAAAAAGCAGAAAAGACAATTCTCTCATGAGCGATAAAACTCAATATGTAAAGCAATAGGAAAAAATATATATGCAGATAAATAGAAGAAAATATTATTAATACATCATGTAAATCAGTAGCTTTACTTGTATGCTATCTGTGGTGACTTTAATTCAGAAATTATAAAAACATCATTTGCATCATGTGATGCACAATAATTTTAAAGTTCAGAATGTTCTTGATTATTAGATTCTCATTTAATCATTATCCTTTTCATAACAGTGGCTAGAACATATGCACGGTATTTACAAATATCAGAATGTTCAAGCTCAGTCAGATCTTAGACCTCAATTTCCATCTTTAATTATCTTGTCATAAGTTCGTCAAACATTACAATAAGTAGGCGAGCCTTTAACAAATGCAATGAAGATTCAGGTGGTCCCGAACAAACATGGCTAACTAGGTCATGAAGTACATATCAGAAGGAATAAATATCTAAACAAAAGGGTATGAAACCCTGAGCAGAAAGGATCATATCCTTAAATAGAAGGGAATAAATATCTGAACAGAAGTCGAGCCTTCCTCTTAATGTGATAAATTTAATCACAAACATTAGCAGTCATTGATCATATTATCAATTATTTCTATAGTATCTTCAAGGAGTCCTAGATCCATACGTTAAAATTAGAAAACCATTCAACAAAATTAGACAATCAGTTATAGCAAATCATTCATTCAATACTTCAATATTTGTTTAATAAGGGAAAGTTAGTCTACATATAAATTCGGTCTCAACTCCATTAAAGGAACCTTACTTCATTCGTAAATCACATGCGATTGTCACGCTTGTGATCAGGTGGTCACAGTCCGTATATGGACAAAATTCTTCCAGAAAGTCCACGGGCGTGATTTGCATCTTCACGGGCGTAGCTGGAGCAACAACATCCCTTCTTCAATCTTCACGGGCGTGTCGTGCAGTGCGCGGGCGGGACCTTCAACTCAAGGGCGTGATGATCCTGATTCACGATCGTGACTCTAGATTCATGAGCCATAACCTTCGATTCACGGTCATGTTCTGCAGCTCACAAGCATGAACATCTCCGTCACTGTGTGTGATCCATTTTCACGATTGTGTTACAAGTTCACGGTCATGAACTCCATTTCACAACCATGACCAAAGCAATTGCGCAGTCACGCGATGGTGTCACGGTCGTGAAACCATGTTTCATAGTCATGACCGAAGTCTTATCCTTTTATTCAATGTCATCATGATCGTGATCCCCTTTTTCTTGCATATTATTATTATTTTGCATGTAGAAAACTCAAGATTTATGCACAAATCATATTTCTACTCCTCAACCATTACTTTTACCCTTGGCCATCATGCGAAAAGGTTAAATAGGGACTAAAATCATGGATCTACCAGTAAATCATTTTCATCTAACATATGATTTAATATTTAATTGTTCTAGCATGAAAACCTATGCAGAGAAATTATAATAGAACAATCTTTTTAGAAATCCTTTATTTTGTCTTGCATA
This sequence comes from Pontederia paniculata, assembly GCA_001647135.1. Taxonomy (NCBI): domain Eukaryota; kingdom Viridiplantae; phylum Streptophyta; class Magnoliopsida; order Commelinales; family Pontederiaceae; genus Pontederia; species Pontederia paniculata. The sequence goes on along the minus strand of LTAE01000241.1, from coordinate 75,683 downwards.
TATATACAAATCCCTAAAGTTGATCCTTGACTTACATACCTTGATTACGATCTGACTTCTTCTTCTTTGTCCATGATAAGTCTTTTTCATATGTTTCTCCTAAAGGATTTTGGCATATAATCTAAAAAAAAGGAGAGGGAGAAAACTTTAGAGAAATAATTTCTTACCTCTTTGCACCAAGATAGAGAATGCGGAGAGAAGAGATGGAAAAGGAAAAGGGATTTCTCTCTCTTTAGTTAAATTTGTGGGTGTTAACTATCAAAGCAAATAGAAGGAGAATAGAATATACAGTAGAGAAGAGGATACTGAAAAAGAATAGTTGTATTAAATTATATGAGTTTGACGTCATTTTTATATTTATATTTTTTTTATAAATTGCTTAAAGACACATCTGCTTTCAATTTTACTATTTTTTTACGTCCATTATCACATATTAGAAGCCAACGCTGCGCATTGGCTGTTGCAGAGTGCTAATTATAATTGTTCAGATATTGGACAGAAATCGTGCAAGATGACGAGTTGACTCGTTAAACTCGTTGGAAACGGTACACTCGGCCGAGTTAAGAGTAAAGCCGCCGATTTCAAAATAAAGGATACTTAATGTCATTAAGCTTGGTTGACAAGGGTAATTATGGAAACCAAATTAAGATAGTGGACTACTACTAGAGGGATCGCCCTCTTCTCCGCTCGCCGCTCTCTTCTCTCCTATCGCCGCCGCCGACGACGACGACGACTGCTGCAGAGGCGCCGACGTCCGACGAGGTAAGCCAGTAGATCGAGTCCTTCTGTAACCTGGTTATGCTTCTCGACTTCTCTCCGTGATTCCGGATCCGTGCGCCTTTTGTTTTGTGCGTCTTCTCTCATGAGAGGATGAAGACATCACATTAACCGATGATTCATTGACGCAACTAGAAAATTTTAGGATCTGGAAATTGGAATTATGGGTAGGGGGAAAACATTATGAATTTGAAGTCTGTATCTTCCATGAGTAGTTCCAATAATTTGTATAATATCGTTGATCCATGGCTTTGTTTCACCAAGTGTGCATCTCCATGTTTGCCTTTGTACTGCGTTTTCTCATGTTCCTGTCGTTAGATCAAGCATCGTCATGGACAAGCAGTCAGGTGTTCCTTGTGGAGTTGTCGTAGTTTCAGTTTATGGTTGAGCAGTGCAGGTGGAATATTTCTTTTGTTCACCATTTTGTTTGATGCAATAATTGTAGATGTTCAAGTGGTGTTTTTATTCATAATTCATTTTTCTACTGAAAAAAAGTTTGTTTTAGTAATTATGCTACGTTTGCTACTTTCCTATTTCTTGAATCTGATGCACGCTGCATTAATACATTTGCTGGAATCAAAATGTTGAATCTGATGCATGCTACATTTTGCTGAAATCGGAATATTAGGAAAAGAATCAATGTGTTTAATATGATGCATGGTGCATTTGCTTCATATTGATTGTTGATTCAATTTTAGAGATTGTTTATGTGTTTGGTCTGTTGTTTGAAGTTATTACAATTAATATAGTGTCATTCTACAAAATGACAATTTGTTTAGGATCTCGAACTTAACAACCTTGGATCAATAAATTGTTTTGGGAGAATATCCATTATAAACTGTGCCTACATGTTGATTGTCGACTTACTGCAAGATAATTTGTTTTTTCTGTGTCATGTTTTCTTCTCTTATTTTTTGCCCAATTCAATGTTTGTGTTGTCTAGTTCTGTCTCTTTCGTTGTGTTTGGCTGAGTAGGTATGGCTACTGGTAACTGATGAGTAGATTGTTAAGTTGAGCCTCCAATATCATGGATTTATTATGAGTTGTTGACTCTGTGCATAATGTAATTTGTTTGTACCATAGTTTTCATCTTTTTTCTTCCTCTTTCTTATGAGCAATTCATGCAGTCTTTGATGATTTTCCTTTTCACGTGCATTGTATAGGATTGGCTTCATGGCAACTGCTGGGAGATCTATGTTGTACTCGCTACTTCTCTTTGCCATTACTCTGTCACTTCTTGAGATGTACAGGGAGAAATTGGCATCTTCCGAGTTGCTGACAATTCTTGGTGGTTTCATAAGTTCTCTTTTATTCCTTCTGCTGCTAACTGTGAGTCCACTGCTGAATGTCCTTACTTATTCTAGTAAATTCAGTAAAAGTGATACATGTTTAATCTTTCTATAACTTTTCGAAACCTGGTTTGTAGGTAGAACATTATCACATTGTGTGTGCTACATGATCAAAGCTTCTACAAATATCATCTGTAGTGGTGCATCAATGCAATTATGAACTTTTGCAAGCACTTTTAGTTTTGATAGATGTAATAACTTCTTAAAATGGGCCAAAAGAAATTTATGGCTAAATGTTATGTTGATTAACTAAGATTAGCTCTTCTATCTCCTATGTGTGAGCAAGTTATGAGATTTGTTTGGGCTTTTCCTACCAGATCTAGCTAAGGGATATCTTTTTACCTGCTACGAAATAAGAAAGAAGAGACATACAACTGTGAGGCCAACTTCCGTGTGGATCATCTGTACAATATCCATATTTTCTTTGAGAGATGTACAATATTCATGTTTGATTCATTGTTCATGGATGAGTGAGGATGTGCCAAAAAAAACAAAGTTATGTTGTATTCCTATTTACTTACTGACTCTGAGCAGTACTTGTCTCTTAGTATACTTCCATTTTACCCTATAACTCTTAAGAAGGAATTTTCTCAGTCATTCTTAATCGGATTTGTTCTACAGTGCTCTTCTAGTTGAATCCACCTTGTAGCCTAACTCCATATGCATATGCCCACTTGTCTTAATCTTGATCTATTTATACAGTTTATTGGAAATTATCAAGAAGCAAATGGAATGAAAACAGGATGGGGTGCAGGTATGTGTATTAATGCATATTCATGTGTTTTCTCAAAAAACAAATGCATATTCATGTGATTTTCAATGTTAGTTTTGTTATTCTTATCTTGTGTTACTTGCTACAGTTACATCGGCGGAGATTGTTGCCCTTATTGCTGCTGCTACAGTTCATCGTGTTTGCATCACAACATGGTATCTAATCATATTACCTCAATATAAGTTAGAAAATCATTGTTTTCTTTGAGGGTCTGCACACACTATGAAATGTCAATAAGTTGATTTTTTTTCCTTTTTATAGAGAGAAAATTTTCTTTTATTCATGCATAGCATGTGATACTAACCTCATTTATATTACTTTGTGTTCAAAGTACTACCAAGTTTCCTCATCATAAGTTGTATCTTAAGTTAGTTCTCCAGTACAAAATACCTTGAAATTTCAATGGCTGGTTTATGGAAGTCCATTGGCTATATCCTGGAATGATGCTTATGGAATGGGGACTGTATCTCACAGAAACTCCACTCATGCATTCCTTTTGGAAAAAAGTCCACTTTTCATGCAAGTGCTCTGAACTAGACAAATGCTGATACTTTCATAGTGGTAGATTGGTAGTTGTTAGTACTTAAATAATAAATGTACCTCTGTTTGCCAAGGGGAAAATACTCATATATTTCTCCTAATTCTGGAAAAGATGTCCTTCTGCAGTTCAAGTGTAATTGCCTTCTTTGTGCATTAAATATCTTTCTAGGTTCCTTCACATATCCTAGTTATACTAGGATTCACATATTGCCTATGGAATCCACCATCAACTAGCCCTATGAGTCGTGGTATTGTTCTCAAAAGTAACAAATGAAAGTCATCTGGCATTCATTTGAAGCTATCTGGTTTCCCAAAATATGAAGTTATCTGGTTGTTGACCAAATGTCCATTCTTCCACTAAACAAAGACCTAATGTGCATTCTGAATAATCTTCGTCATAATTCTATTTTATGTTCATTTTTCAACTTTACCAAACTTTCTTTTCTTTGCCTTTCATTGTTATATTTTTTTCTAATGTAATTTATTACTGATTTCTTTCATAATTCTGCACAAGCAGGCGATATCCTTTCCTTTCTGGGAAAAATGGCATCTATGCCTGAACACAATTTTATGAGAACATAATTTGTGTCTTCTAAACTGTCACCTGAAAATTAGTGTCTATAGTAGTTATCTTAGTTTTGAATCCTTGTGTTACATATTTGGTCTGAGTTCGATTCAATGTTAAAACTATAAATGAATTTTGAGGTACTGCTTTACAAGAGTTTAGTCTAACAGGTATAATTGTTTGCTTTTCTGCAGCTTCTTATTTTCAGTTGGACTTCTATATGAGGTTGATAAACTTTCCGGAATTATGCTTGCAAAAACTGAATCTAAAGGCAAGCGTCTTTAAATGAATGCAATATCCGTCCTTTGAGCGAGAAATGAAAGCATATAATTGACTAGATGATGACAGCATGCTGAAACTGAATCAAACGAAAGCCTTTTGATCATATTGAGGACTTTTAAGAGATCTATCAACCGGTTCTATCGCAAATCATTTTCAGAGATCATTGGAAGTTTTCTTAAGAATTTGTCTTTACATTTTCCGAACATATTTATTTTAGTTATTATCCATAGAGCATGAGATGGGTACAATGTCATTTGCTATCCGACTTGGGACTTGTAGGAGAAGCCTAAGCTATCATGTTTGGAAAGAAAACTTGCTGCATGTTTATAGTCCTGTTAGCTTTTCTTGTGCATTTGGGTTTTGCGAAATTACTGTTAAGGTTTATGCAATTCTGTGGTCACATTGTTGGACGCAATCAGAAGACATGTGAAACCTTTTGGCCTATACAATCCTGTTAACTATATATGCAAAAGAATAATGAATGTGTAGCATTATATGAAATGTGTATCTTAGTCATTGGATGGGGCAAAGATACTTTTTTGGGTATCCAGGGGCTAATTGTTCCCTTAATTAATTCAACAAAATGGTGAAGTGTCTTTCAATTACTCCTGCAAAGAGGTAGGTGGAGTTTTAAAGGTTATTATTCCTTTCAACGTTGCGCATTCAAACTTGGGTCTCCTCATTTAAACATCTAAATGTGGGTTGAACTATTTTGCATTATCTCCTCATTTAATAATCTAAATGTGGTTTCAACTATTTTGCATTATTGCTTATGAGGTAAATGGGGGTGTATGTATAACACTCATATTCTCTCATTTAATTATTAAATAATTATTAATAATTAATAAATCATTAATCTAATTTATAAGATAAAATAATATGTATTTATCGGATCAATCCGATAATCTAAAATGATATCTAAGATCAAAGAAATTATGATCGTTGAATTATTAAAAATAATCAAATAGACTTAATTGTGATCATCGAATAATTCGATTGTTATGATCTTGATCAAACTCACTACTTAATTAATAAAATATATTAATAAATAATTATTTAATTAATCGGATGGGTAAAAATGATGCTATACATGGGGCGTAGAGCGGATGTGCTCTACATATCCATTTTTCTCATTGCTCATATATGTGTATAGTTCGAACCTTAGTCATGGTTCTGATTTGAATCATTTAAGCAAAGATTTCTCTGCTTTACAATTAAAAAATATTTATTTATTTTTTAAATTATAACTTTGTTGCATCTAATTCTAAATTATTTTTATCAATTTAGTTTTAAACTTTTTTTCAATTTGATACTTAGGTCCTCCTGCTAAGTTTCATTCAAAATAGAGATTCTATTATCTTTTAATAATTATGAAATAATAACTTTACCTTTATTCTCTTTCATCGTTACAAGAAAATTTATTTTAAAAAATAATTAGAAATATTGTACTTGCGGTATCTTTTTTTAAAACACTTTTTAATGCATTAAAAAATAAGGGTATAATTGACTTTTCACAATTATTAAAATTAATTAATATAAATTAGACGGAATTTAATGAAAGGATGTAAGTGTTAAATTGACATAAGTCCAGTAATTAAAATTTGTAAATTTCTAATTTAGGGTTAGATGTGAAAAATATTATAGTTTAGAGAATGTTAAAGAAAATAAAAAAAATCAACATGAAGAAAACTGTCCTAATATGATGATTATGATAATCTCAATTAAATTAAAAGGGATGATTTTTGTCGGAGGCAAAAAAAAGATAAAAGCCTTCTATATTGTGAAGAATAGGAGAGAATAATTTCCAAGCAAACATTATTATAACCTACTAGAAGCCTTGAGAAAAAGATCGTATAATCTACTAGAAGTTTAACTTTAGTTCTTTTAAAAAATATAAAAACATAAATATTATATTTTTTTTATCGACTTAAGTTAGAATTGTTAATTTTATCGACGTAGTTCGTACTCAAATATATATATATATATA
>LTAE01000241.1:57170-68527 GCA_001647135.1 Pontederia paniculata | reverse complement strand
TATATATATATACATTTCCAGTGCATGCATCACCTTGTTAATTCCTTTCTTCATGCTCTGCGTGTTGCATGCAGGAACGGGATCCAGCAGAGGAAGAATTCGTGGCAGGACGGCATGCCCGGGACAAACTGCCCCATCCTGCCGGGCACCAACTTCACCTACCACTTCCAGGTGAAGGACCAGATCGGCTCCTTCTACTACTTCCCGTCCCTGGGGATGCAGAAGGCGGCCGGGGGCTTCGGCGGCCTTCGCGTCAACAGCCGCCTCCTCATCCCGGTCCCATTCGATCCTCCAGTCGACGACTTCACCGTCCTCATCGGGGACTGGTACAACAAGGACTACAACGTCCTCGCCAGGCTCCTCGATATGGGCCGCAGCATCGCACGCCCCTCCGGCGTGCTCATTAACGGGAAGTCCGGCAAGGACAGCACCGGCAAGGACGACGAGCCAATCTTCTACATGGAGACCGGGAAGACCTACCGCTACCGGATCTGCAACGTGGGGCTGAAGACCTCGCTCAACTTCCGGATCCAGGGACACTCCATGATGCTGGTGGAGATGGACGGGTCGCACACTGTGCAGAACATGTACGACTCCATCGACATCCACGTTGGTCAGTGCTACTCAGTCCTCATCACCGCCGACAAGAACCCCATGGACTACTACCTGGTGGCTTCCACCCGATTCGCGAAGAAGATCCAGACCGCCACCGCTATCGTCCGCTACAATGGCTCCAGCACCCCGCCATCGCCGGCCATCCCCGAGGCGCCTGTCGGCTGGGCCTGGTCGCTGAACCAGTGGCGGTCATTCAGGTGGAACCTCACCGCCAGCGCCGCCCGCCCGAACCCGCAGGGCTCGTACCACTACGGCGACATCGAAATCACCCGCACCATCAAGCTCGTCAACTCGCACGGCCGGGTGGACGGCAAGCTCAGGTACGCGATCAACGGCGTCTCACACGTCGACACTGAGACCCCGCTGAAGCTGGCGGAGTACTTCAGCATCGCCGACCAGGAGTTCAAGTACAACATCATCGGCGACGAGCCCCCGGAAGGCAAGGACATCACCGTGGCCACCAACGTGATCAAAGCTGAGTTCAGAACCTATATAGAGGTCGTGTTCGAGAACCCAGAGAAGATCCTGCAGTCCTACCACTTGGATGGCTACTCCTTCTTCCCAGTCGGGTACGTGCAATGCATGGATGCCATCGGCCTCATCTTTCACTTATAAACTAGTTCATTGATCTCCCCTGCGTAGCCTAAAACTCTCGACTCTGTAATCCGTTCAGAATGGGACCGGGGAAGTGGACGCCGGAGAGCCGGAAGACCTACAACCTGCTCGACGCGGTGAGCAGGCACGCCATCCAGGTCTTCCCGAAGTCGTGGTCGGCGGTGATGCTTACGTTCGACAACGCCGGAATGTGGAACCTGAGGTCGAACATATGGGAGAGGCACTACCTGGGGCAGCAGCTGTACGTGAGCGTGGTGTCGCCGGCGAGGTCTCTCAGGGACGAGTACAGCTTGCCTCCCACCTCGCTGCTCTGCGGCAAGGTGGTCGGACTCCCCACACCACCTCCCTACACCTGAATGGCGTGCACGGCTCTCTCCGCGAGAGGGCGCCGGCCGGCGGGAACTCTGTTTTAAGTGAGATGAGAGAGAGAGAGAGAGAGAGAGAGAGAGAGGCGTGATCGAAGACAACGAGGTTGACGGTGTAATAAAAAAATGGTGGTTTTCTTGCTCCAAATCTTTTTGCATGCGTGCATGCAGGGCAAACAAACGTCCTCCTCTTCTCATTAAGGCATTTTTGTTGTTGTTTCTTTGATATATGTATCGCTGATCGTGCATGTAACAATTTTTTTAAAAAATATATGATTTAAATGTCAATTTATGGTTTAATGAACTTGAGGGTGTGGTGGGATGGAATTTCAAAAAATACTTGTGAGGTTTTGGAATTTATTTGTTTGATTGTATCATATCTAAAAATATATTAGCAATATAATATTTCAATCATAATGATTTTTTTATGATCTATAAAAATCTTATTTTATTTCATCATGTCAATCTAATATTGTTGGCTCAATGAATTAAATATTTTTTAAAATTTTATCAAACGGACTAAATCAAATTTTATAACTCTATTTTTTAAAGAATTTTATTAAAGTGAAATATATTTATAAAAATATTTAATGAAATATGTTTTTAAAAAATTTAGTTTTCTTGTTTTTCACGTCTCCCGCATCATTTTGAAAATAACAAAAGATACGTGCCCAAAATAATAAGTGTATATACATGTTAGCCCTCCCATTTTCTACCTAGTTCCATTAAATATTTTGGTTGGTTAATTTTTTCAGTCAAAAATTATTAAAAAAATACAAATACATTCTAGACTCTATTTGTTTGGGAAAATTATTTTTAAAAAATGTTTCCTCAGTTTTGTTTTCTGTTTTCAAAGAAAATACTAATTAAGATATAAAAGTTATATATAAAATCACTACCTGAAAAAATAAGTTATATATAAAATCGGAAAGTAGTTGAAATTATAAGTGAAAGCATTTTTCCAACTCAAATGATATAGCTTTTAACATAAAATTTAAGTAGAACATTTCAATTATTTTTCCTTAGCAAATCAAGTATGAAAAATAGATATGTCCTATTCATTTTTGCAGAATTCTTAGAAGATTTGTTGAGCGAAAAATTTAATATCTTATATCACGAATTCAAAAATTGACAAAAAAAAAAGAATCTTATGAAATGAAAGTTGCATAGTGTGAAGTGATTTCAAACGTCCCTTTTTATTTGATATATTTCTGTGTTAAGTAAAAAGATGGATTCTTGCCATAAATTCACAGTTCTATTCTAGTTAGTTTTTTTCCCCTTGAACACAAATAAATATATTTACAAATATGAAACGAAAGTTAAAAATAAAAAAAGCCACTTTCTTAGAAATTTTTACCCTTTTGATATTTATATGTTGGATATTTTTTCCCTAAGTTCAATCAAACAAATATAATCTCAACTAAAACCTCTTTCAGTCAGTCCACAATGAATATATTTCTTTATGGAAAAGGAAGTGTGCTCGTTGTGTCAAGCATTACAGTTTCCAGTTTTCAATCATTCACATGGTGATTCACAACACAGCACTCATTTTCGACACACACACACACAGATTTACTGTCAATCAATTAAAAGATTATCTATGATATATATGTATTAGAAATATGCACAACATAACATACTCCTTTTACCGTTAAAAATGTGATAATTTATTGAAGGTAAAAAGCAAGGATAACTTACGTAATGTAGCTATGAGGAACATCTTTCTACTACAGCCCAAAAGCGAGAGGAAATAGAGGCATATTATTTACTCAAGTAATGGTTACCAATAGAAGATAATAAAAAGAATACAGATACAATTTGTCTCTAACAAATTTACTAGCAAAAACTTATCAAGAATCAACAATCCACCGAATACCTGCCACTAGGTCAACAAATACCATGTATACCCCTATTACAAAAGAAAAAGAAACGAGGGCAAAAGAATATAGTGGAAAAAAGACAAAAAATCAATCTACAAAGTGGGAGGATGGCAACAGTCCACTTGAGGCGACGACTGCCAACCCAATAATCTCAGACTATATAACAAATGAATGATACCATCAAGTATGCAAACTGACCGACGCTACCGTCGTACAGGATCAGTTTGTGAACCTTTGTTGTACATCTCTGTACAGGATGAGTTTCTCTCCTGTAGAAGGGCCCCTGACAAATTACGGAAGCCTCAAGCCACTACTAATTCCTGTACCTCTTATTGATGAGAACTCTAAAGTATTTATGTGGTAAGAATGCTATAATTTCTTGAGATAGTTGATCCAAATTGGAAGCAAAATGGATTGTCCAATTACTCCCACCTCAAAGTTCCCTTTCGTTAGATTCTGTTCCTTGTAGTATGAGGTTACAGATTTACATTGCATTCATCCATGAATCTCTCCTCATGTGTAAGGTATTTCTTCCAGAATTTCTTGTACTTTGGAATACCTAAATCAAGCCATGGTTTCATATTACCATTGTAATGCAATGCTATGGCATTCTTCATATTTCCTGCAGCAACTCTGTAGTTGTGACCCAGTCCTGATTGGATCATAGAATCATCCAGACCATAGATATGGCCATCAAGTGCAAGTAAAGTTGCAGGTAGTGTTGCAGCTCTCCGTGAAGCCTCATCATGTTGCAACTGCCACCAGAAACAGAAGTGAAAAATCTTAAAGAGATGAAAACACTATATGCAATACAAATTTTACTTCATAAATGACAAGCTTGGTTTACGATTGAAGAACATTACTCAGAGTGCTTTGGAAAGAAAACATGCCACTTAAAAACTCTTTTCACTGAAGCATGTTTTTCCCCTTTTTAAATACAACTCAGAAATTTAACTGAATCTATAAGTTGCAATTACCTCATTGAGAAACCTTTGGTAAATTAAGGTGATGCCATACTCCCTCCATTTGTTGAGGTCAACTATATTCAATCCAGTCATCCAGGCACAAGAGTTTTGATCATAATTCCGACTTCCCAAATAGGTTTTCAGCTGGCCTAGCCTAACATTACAAAACTTAGCTGCAGCAACAACTTTTCCTTCCAAATCAATGTTCCATAATGATGACAAATCTTGCTGGACAACCATATCGTCATCTAAAAGAATTACTTTGTTTAGATTTTTGAATATTTCAGGAAGGAAAAAGTGTGAATCGCCAAATGCTGAAATATATTCAGTTCTCATCTGCAAAGAGGATGGTTCTTGAGAAACAGCACGAATGGAGACACGGAACTCCTCAGATGGCAGCATTTGTGGTTTACCCATATTATCAAATGAGTTCAACATAAGGTCATTAAAGTTCAGAACATGAACAATTGCCTCTTTGTAAAAATTTCTGAGAAACCAATGTTTCATAGAAAAGAAGTTCTGCCTATCAGTGATCACATGGAATATCATATTATCAGATTCCTGCAATAAGTGAAAAAAAAAGTTAAGTACCAAAACAAAATAATCTATATAGATAATGGAAAAGACATCTGCACAGAAAGCATACATATGAGTTCATGACAGTCGAGTTGATAGTAACAGATACCGCAAGAATGTTTCTTGAAAAGATAATATAGTGACGTAAACTCGGATTTTCAAGTTTATGAACATATGACTGCTCTTTATCTATTGGTGGAGATCTAAAATATTCCACTGTCAGCCTCATTAACAAGCAATGAAAGGTCTTGGACATAGTTTGAACACCAAGCTGATATAAAAATGCACTCTGCTTCATATGAAAGTGAGCTTCATCCTCAGTCAGGTCAACCAGTTGTCTAAGTTTTCTATCAACATTACTGCATTCTACACTACATGTTTTTGCTTTTCCAATTGCCTCGTCCATCTTTTGAATGTTCTTCTCAACACTGAAAGGAAAAACGGCAATGCTCAGGTCAACAGATAAAAAAGAATAAATAATCTTAATCAAGATAAAAGTAATAAGCAATATGATCATTTGGAAATGCCAGAGAAAAGATAAGAGTTCAAGAAAAATAATATAACACTAATTCAGATCATAAAAGAAAGAAAGCACATTCTAAATCTTGCCCATATGTTTATAGTTGTCCAATAATGCAGCAGGAATAATCTTAATAAATTAATGGCTTTATCTGGTTTTACATGGTTAAACATGTCGTTTGATCTTTGATCGGACAGCTAGCACAGATTGCTACTGGTTTTAATATATTAATGGCTTAGCTGGTTGTGACCTCAATCAATACCTGGTGTCCGATCAAGATCAGACGACTGTTTTACATAAGAAAATTCATACCATGCAATCATTTGTTTACCCCTCAAAGAAGAACAAAGAACAAGCACAAGATAATAAACTAGGTTGTCCTCCAATAAATATAGTGAACCAATGATCCAAATATGTAAGAAATAAGATACACTGCATCGAGTCCTTTGGTATTAAAGGTTTATTGCTACAACTGTTGGAAGTTATTCATCATAACTAACCCAAATGTACATCATAAAATCAGAATAATCTCTTCAAGAAAAATAATAACATATAGCATATATTAGCATTAACTTCTCAAAGTAATCATACTGTATTAGCTACAAGAAAAATTACCTCTAATAAGGATCCTTAATGTTATTGGAAGAAACTATGCCTAATTGTTGTAGCATATATCCCATTAAAAAAAAAGTTGTAGCATATACTCAATATACTGACAAGTACAACCTAGATACTCATAGAATACACGTCTATAGCTTTTTAATACATAAACTGTCATAGTTCCACGTTCTGTCAAAAGAAAGCACCAATACAAATTGATACAAGGCCTCAAAAAAACTTTTGCTAGAATTCATCAGAATTGAAGAACCACAAACGTTAACCATTAAGAATTAGAAAAGAACCACCAACCAGATTCAAAAGATTATAAGAATGGGAGACATTTGTAAAGACACCAATTTTTTTTCTGAAGGAATTTGTAGAGGCACATGCATATACTTAATACTTGATAGATACATGGAAATTAACTGCAAATGAGAACTCCAATCAAGGTTGCATAATGTTTTTCAACCTTATATACTATTGGAAGACTTCAAATCATACCTCATTCAACAGAAACTACCATCTTACTACCAAAACATGAATAATCTTACTTCTTACGTGAAAGGAAAATTCTTACAATGCAGGAAGATCTGGGTCAGAAATGGCTTCACTGAGCATGCGCTCATGCTCTTGAATGTTCAACTTCAATTCACGACTAAATTGTTCTTTCCCCTTAAGTTTTGCGATGGTCGGATAGTAAGCTCTGGCCACAAATAATTGATCCTTAAGTCTCTTCACAAGGGAATCTTTCATTACTTCTTTATGTTCTCTGGACCAAAGACAATAACTTCCAAATTCAAGTTGACAATAACTCTCCATCTCATCAGCAGTAGAACTTTTGGCAACATTAACCTTCTCAACTACCTTACCATTCTGCAGAGGTATATAAATGACTCATTATATAGGTCAACTGAACCATTAGCGAATTTAAAATGTGGCATGATAATTTTTTTTTTGAAGTTGAAATGTGGCATAATATTACAAATCAAGGGATGGAGACACAAAGTGGTTCACCCAAAATAAAGTTTCATTTTCTGGATGATGTGAATATCATTCAAAAGGATTGTAAAACTAGTTCATTGATTCAAAAGAATATTTAGCTAACTGAGTTTGCATATTGTTCAATTTAAAAGGCATATCTTACTGTTCTGCAGTGTTATGTATCTGATTGCATAAATCTTATAGCTGAATCATCAGACAAAGGAATGTCACATACCAAAGAAGAAAAAAATGGAGATGAGAAGGGGTTGCTCCAAAATAAAGATGGGTTTTTTAAGGATAAAAATGTTGATTCATAAAAAATTAACAAAACTAGTTGGTTGAGACAAAAACAGCTTAGCTAACTAAATTTGCAGACAGCAATTCAACGCAAAAAAGAAACTAAAGCAGATTGCATATGCTTACCCCAGAAGATGGAGAAGGCATTGCAGAAATTCTTTGTGACAGACGATCTGCACATGACATAATGATTATCAGACTTTGCAGGAAAACTAAAAGTGGAACGAAAAAAACTATGTTGAAAAATGAACAAAAGAAAACATTATCTAACCTTGATGCGTTAAGGCAGGCACTGAAACAGGGTCGGAAGTACCACCCTTTGGTTCTGAAATTGTTGCGTTGAACCTTTTCTCATGTGAGTCATCATCTAATCGGGTCACAGTAAGGCCCTGGTATAATGGCATCATATTTGCAATAAGGTCCAGTAAAACTTCGTAATTCTTACATTTCTAATTCAGCATATATAAAACACAAGTTATCAAATTTCCAGAGGTCTAGATACCAAGTTATTATAATATAATTATAATTAATAACTATCTGGAGACGGGATTTGTAACTTCCATTCCAATGCCTATTGCATTAGAGAATGATAAAAGAAATGCTGGGTGAATGAAGAATGGAAACAACAGAAGCATGCTAGATCAAAAGCACAGAATTACAGTCCACAGCTGTGAAAGCGTAAAAGAGATTATAACCTCAGATGGATTCCGGTCCCTGTACTCGCTTGCGTCGCTATAATTCAAAAAGCTAGACTCCTGTGCATCAATCAAGTGAAAGCAAACTAAAAAATTAATGAAACATGAAATAATTTTCCTGGCATCACCATCAAGGAAGCATTATCCTCACCGACTGTGATCGATCGTCAGTAAAATAACCTGCAAAGACAACATCACTATCAGAGGGATCTCATCCTCGCCAACCAGAAACAAAGGAACTTATGATCAATCAATCAAGAAATGATCCCCCACAAATCCAGCAGATCTCGCCGCCGCAGGCAGCGTAGCGACCCGCGGAAGCCCATTGCCAGATCCGAAGCAGGAACGGCAAGAACCCAACTCCCGGCAGGGCAAATGCAGGAGCGACACCTGGACCGGATCCAAGCCCTCCGGCGGCAGACCTCGGAGGCCAGATCCGGGAGGCCGGGCGAAAGGAAGGCTATCGGGTGGTAGTGGGAACGTACGGTTGTTATGAAGGCCGAGGAGGAAGCCGAGGGGGACGAACAGGGAGAGCAGGACGAGGAAGACGACGCCGACGGCGAGGCTCCTCCACCGCCGCTTCCCCGAAGCCGTCCCCGACGACGGCGCCGCGGCGTAGCCTTTCATCTAACTCTCTTATCCTCCGCGGCCGCCGCCGCGGCCGACGACGACGACTCGAATCCGCTCGCGCGCGCAAGGAGGAAGCTCCCCTCCGTCTATATTCTGGAACCTCCGTGGCCTCCTCTCGCCGTCGCCATCGCCGTCGCCGTCGCCGTGGTGGTGACCCCCATTCGCCGACGTGGGAACAAAGCTCTCTTCTCTATCTCTTTAATTATTATATTATATGTCGTTGCAGCTTTTGGTGTTTTGGATTGGTATAAAAAAAGAAAGGAGCGCCTTTTGGTTTAGATTACTTTTTGTTTTGCTTGTTTCGTAAAGCAAGAGGTGAAGGGAGAGGGAGGGAGAAGGAGGGAGAGTGGCGAGCGGTGGATTTATTTCACTGGACGGGGAAGAATAAGAAGGGAGAGAGTGGAAACGGAGAAGGTGACGCCTTCTTATCCCTTTATAAGGGGAAGGGGAGGGGATTTCCCATTTTTTTAACATAATTTTTTTATATTAATTTTTTTATATTATTTTTTTTGTTCAAGTGATTAGCACATTTAAGTTTCGAAATAGAAATTTAACTTGCCGATTTATTGTTTGGGGTTGGGGACCGGATAATTTTTTTAAATTATAAAAACATCCAATTTGCATTTTCTTTATTTATGACGACACTTAATAATGTTTATTTTATAAAGTTAAAAGAATAGCATATTTTTTGCACTACTATAATTTTGTTAAATATGCATTTTAATAATGTCTGCGTTAGCTGACTACTTTTATAAATGTTAGAATATATTTAAAGTATAAAATTATTTCATACTCTATGTAATATTAATTATGTGGTTTTTTATTGGACTTTTTGGATGTATCCTATTACATTAAAAATTAGCCTATATTTCTTTAACGTAAACTTTTATAGTTTTTCTTATTTATTTATTTATTTACCATCACCATATATTACTAAGTGATTAATTACTTAAATTTTATAAATATAAAGAAACTTTATATGGAGACACGAAAACTTTCAATTATGTGATATAAATATTGGTATTGTAATATTTCTTTTTCAGTTGTAGATCTGAATTATTATATCATATAAAATAATTTGAAATTATGGGCTATTTGCTCAAGTATTTAATTATGGTATATAGCTCTCAATCATGCACATAAAGAAAGGTAGCGCTTCCAACGTTTCACTTGGTGTTGTCCATTGGAAAAATATGATGTGTTTGTTAGCGGGACATTTTCTTATGTTTGGACCGAAAAAAATTTGGTGGACTAAAATTTAACAATGAAAAAAAATGGAAAGATATTTTCTCAAAAAAATTAATTTCTACTCCAACATGACTTTTCATGTTGCATATCAAATAAATACACCTAATAGATACATTCAACATTATTCTTTCGTATATAACGAGATATTAAAATCATATTTTTCTAAATTTTTTTATTTAGGAACTTAGTTGTATGCGAAATGTGATAAGACGTGGATTTAATATTGGAATTAAATTAGTGGACACAGCATTTACTCACAAGTCTTTAATTTCTTTCTCAATCTATGCTTGGGTTGCATCTACGTCATATAGATAACAATCCCTTCCTCTTTATTTAAAAAAAATACTTCCATTTTGAAGATCTGTAAATTATAGTAAAGGAGCATTCCGGGCTTTCGGATGAGATAATTTGTCCTCCTTAATTAAAAAAATCATCGAAAAAATAAATAAATATTTCCTTCATTTTTTTTCCTATGAAACGTATATAGTTTGTTTTTTGTCTCCTCTAAATCTCCTCATTAGTCTCATTATTATATTATATACCCCAAAAAATAATAATTTCATACCCAAAAGAAACTGTGTTTTCAGCATCAATCCGTCCTCAGTTCTTTTATAATGAATATGTGGAACATTTTTTCCCTTAGATGTGTTGAGCATCATTGATTTTAAGGTTAATGATTGAAATGTGACACATAAAAATAGACTATATCTAAATAAAAAAAATGATTACATGACAGTCAAAATACTTTTTTAATAAAAGGAGAGAGTTATATTAACACAAAGACAATAAAAGAAGATGGTTACTGGATTATCAAATTTCATGAGTCAAATCATTTTTTTAAGATATTTGTTCAGATATTTTGATGTTTAAAATATTAATATATAATTAATTTAAAATTAGGTAAAGTTTTTTTAAGCAAATTGATAATTTTAGAAATCGAAGTTGATGCTATTAATTTCAATCAATCTTAGGACAATGCCTTATTAATAATAAGTTGTATCAATCAAATTTAATTATAAATAATTATGTAGCTTACCCTATAATTTTCGTTTTATTCTGTTTTTTTTTTCATTCTTTCCCTTTCTATTTTTTAATAGGAGACTTTCTGTAGACATGCATGCTACCAAGAAACAATTACCTCACGCTGAAACCAAAGGATGTATCTGTACAAAAATTATATTTGTCAAGAAGAAATTATTTTGCCTCGAAATGTGACGGAGAAAATGTTCCGTGAACAAACAATATTATCTGTATATAAGGAGAACAATAAAAACTTTTTTTAAATATTCTTGATATGATGATTAAATACTGTAGTCGATGTTATATATATATATACATATATATATATATATATATATATATATATATAT
>LTAE01000241.1:37391-57158 GCA_001647135.1 Pontederia paniculata | reverse complement strand
CTGTTGATCGCGTGTCCCGTGTGTATTAAGACACAAAATATAGTTACCACTATTTAAGTGTGACATATATATATATATATATATATATATATATATATGTCATACTTAAATAGTGGTAACCATATTTGTTGTCTTAATCCACATTGGCAACTCGATCAACAGAGTAGTTTGACGTTATTACATCAATCATCATGGATAATCCATCAACCTACCAAATCAAATTTTATTGTAATTTGAAGAAAGAAGATGTCTCGAAGTGATGGATTTACGAATAATTGCGGGGTTGCCTCCATATATATATTAATGAAGGTGTAAATTAAATTATATTATCTATTCTTTTTCGATTTAAGATATTAAATTTATGATAAATATTAAAATAATTAATATTTACCGTAAATCATTAAAAGATATATAATATGACATTACTAACACCTTTTTATTACTATTATTATTATTATATGAGTGTTTCACGATAAACACGTAGAGAAGTATTTCACCTTCATTAAACATATATATATATATATATATTTATTTATTTATTTATAAATTGAATAATTGAACAACGCAAATACCCAATGCAATTCGTGGCCGACTCCTCCAAGAGTCCCTTTCTAATAGGAACATGTGAAGTCCTATGAATTTTATAATTTTTTATAAACTTTTTTATAATTTCTCATAGGATTATAATTTTATAACTCTTTTTTTATAATTTTATAATTTTTATAGTACCCATCACTTTGTTGAGCTTTTTTTTCTTTGTGTAGCAACAGGTGCATTGTGTAGGGTATGTGTATATTGTTTTAAAAAGGGACCATAAATAATAATCGATGCATATATAAAGAGCACGTAGTCAAAAAGTCGACATGTTCGAACAAAAAAAGTTATAGTAAAACTTAAATTATTAATAATTTTGACATGCTACATGCACAACACATTTTTTTTTCAGAAGAGAATGCGACCCATTAAAAAAATTCTACCTGTAACAAATCAAACTAAATTTAAAAAAAAACAATAGAAATTCTAGTTTGGCAATGGAACCTCAACATCAGTATCAAATTAAAATCAAAGTCCAACTTGGGCATCCAAAATATGAGTTGGTGGTGCATTGATTTATATTATAAAAGTAAAAAGGGAAATCCGAATTCTAAACCATCCTTTATATTTTATATTTCTAGCACCTTAAAAAAAGGAAACGACATTGAAAAAAAAAATAGCAATCTAAACTCAATCTTAATTATATTTTTTTTCCTAGTAGATCCAATCTTCAAATGAAAACATTGTGAAGTGTGAATTTTCCTACTGACAAAAATTATACTATAAAACTATGAATTGTCTTATTGGAAAAAAATACGGAATTAATTACTATACCAATAAATAGAGAATTAAGTAACATTTGTTGGTTTTCAAAACCTTGGCTGCATGACATTGCTGCGGAATGTAATATGTAGAGAATGGTACCAATAAATAAATGATGTGGATGCGGATCTAATTTTGTTCAAATTGAATCGTGTCGGCAAAACATGTCATTCTCCAAACAACCAACCAACAAAGTCCAACTATGGATTCTGTCCCTTTTTTTTCTTATTTATTTTTCCTTCCTGTGGGTTCGTCCACAGCCGGTTGGCCCACGTTATTGTGTGTTTTTTTATTGACCGGGAGTGGAGACATGTTTTGATGGACGCACGTACGATATTATATATAGGGTTATAATCTTTGTACATTCTATTTATTAGAGTGTATTGTACGCCTATTTTTTTATGAGATATTAGATATATTAATTATGATTGAATATTAACATATATAGTTTTTTTCTCATAAATTCAAATAATAAAATTCAATCGTAATTAATATATTTAATATTTATGAAAAGTGGGTCACGGTACATCCTAATAGATAAGATATATCAATATTAAATTCATATATATAATTTTTATTTTATACGATGAAGATATAACTAATGAGATTATTAATTAGTGAGATTGTGATTTAATTATCGATTCACGGAAAACAAAATATTTTGCAGTCAATGTAGCTCCATGGCAGTATGTAACCCTAAACCTACAAATAATAAAACACAAAACTGGTTGAGCCTCACACATGCCTCTACTTTATTATCTTTTATTTTGTTGTCCATATATGGAATTATAAAATTGTCATAGTCAAATGGTCTGTTTGAAAATTTTATAAAATTTATGGACATTTTAAAAAATTAATTTTTTTTTAAAAGTGTCTTACTACAATTGTTTTACATAAATAACTTCTAAATTATTTAGTTATATTTTTAAATATGTTATAACTAAAAAAATAGAAAAAAGATAGAGGAGAAAGAAGAAATACTGAAATAAAATGAAGATAAGAGTAAATAATTATTTTATGATGTTTTTTATCTAATATGTTATATTTTCATGTAATAAAATTTGATGTCAAACATCTATTTATAATCATCAATGAAAAATATTATGACATAAATATTTCAAATTTTGGAGCATCGAAGCATACTCTAATTTAATTTCGGTCGGTCAAGAAAACTATATCAATTGAAAAAAAAAAGGATGATGATTATGTTTGATTAAATTAAATAATGGTGTTGCAGTGTCATATAGTAATCCTCTTACATTTATATGAAACAGTTAGCTAAAAAATAGTATGTAGTTGATTATGTTTTATGGTTGAGATCGATGTCTAAGTTAAGTATTGATGAACTATCTTTTAATAATTTGACTTAAGTATTTTAATTTTAATTAAGGATGTAAAATCGGACGATATTTTATATTTGCGGAAGAAAATTTGCTCCACTTATTTCTTCCCCTCTTATAATCATCAAAACTTTTCATCTAGTAAAAAATATTTTATTATTATTTTATCATCGTTGAACAACATCACATTCTCAACATATTAATCGAAATCGTACCGATTCATTTAGTTTTCAGGTAAAATTATTTTTTTAACTCGTGAAATTGAAGAGTAATTTAAATGAATTGTTCTTTAATTTCACTCAAATTTCATTAAAGTCCATTAACTTTCATTTCTAACAAAATAATATCCCAATTTTATAGTATATCCTACTCGATATAATAGTTTTTACTATTTCCTCTGCAGATGTCAAATACATGATAAAAAAATCACGTAAACATATAAATTTTATCGATGATTCCTTTATTTTATTTGAATTCTATTTTGATTCTAAATTTAGGATTCATATGATGAAGTCAGAAAATTTATTAATCGAATAAATAAATATAGTTAGAAAATATTAAATATACTATCAATACCATATAGATTTTGTTATTGAGCATTCAAAAATATATAAGCTAATAATATTTCTGAACTTCATTTTTAACTATTACAATAAATAGTTCAATTTTCAAAATAAATTTATTGTATAAAACGAGAAGTATGTTTATATGTAAAATTGTTATAACTGGAAATAGAGAAGAGAGGGGAATCGGAGAAAACGGAGAAAAAATAGAGAAGAGACAAAGAACAACAACAACATAAGCAGCCAAGGAGTAGAAAACAGCGACGGCAACAACGGCAAAAGAGTAGAAGACAACAACAAGAAAGAAAGCAGCAGTAGCATAGAGGAAATCGAGAGAGCAGGAAACAGCGGCAGCGGAACAAAAGAAGAAGGAGCAGGAAACTGCGGCAGCGGAAAAGAAGAAGAAGTTACAAACAGAAAGAGGAGGCAAAGAAGGAAACCGGCGTATTTCAAAGATTTTGAAATGTAAAAGAAATCCGAAAGAAAAGAAACCGGAAACCATAGAATATAAATAGCGAGTAGTAAGAAGAGAAGGACTTATCTGAGTTTTGAAAATAAAGATCATTGGAGCCGTCGGGAGCTCGAATCCCTTCCTCTTCACTTCTTTCCTCTATCTTCCACTTGTTGCGCCATCTCCTTCTTGTCTTCTCCTTCTTTAACCAGCGTCATCGCCGAGAACCCGCGCGCTCTCCTGCATCGACGTCCAACGGCGAATCCGTCATCTTCAACCTTCCACGGCGAGAGAAGTCGGAGCGAGAGACGAACCCTAAAACCTGCACAACAAGAAGAAAAGTGAGGAGACTGAGAGAGAAAAATCCCTCGAGTGCTTTTATATTTTCCGCAGGCGGAGTCGACGAGGTGAGCATCGACGCGCGCGCTCAAGTGGGTCGCGGCATTGTTGGGCTCAACAGTGATCATCAACAGTAACATTTTTCATTAATTTGAAAAGAAAGAGGAAATCCAGCGGAAGTTTTTGGCGGGCTCCATCAATTTGGTGCTTTCATTGAGAGCAGTCGCCGGTGAAGAACCTGCAAGAACAGAGTGGACAAGAACTGCATCATGGCCGAAGGAACAAGATGGGCTCGTATAGAAGAAATTGTCGAAAAACTGCAAGGATTCATGGAGCAACAATTCCATACGTTCGGTGAACGAATGGACACTTTAAATTCAAAGTATGAAGCATTGGCTAAGAAAGTCGACAAACCAATTCAGGAAGAGGAAAGCAATCACCAAGAAACCAAAAATTCGTCAAGAACGGGAGCAAATTCTCAACAGTCTGCAACAAGTAGTTTCTTGAAAAACATTAAGCTGGAGATTCCTAAGTTTTGGGGAGAAGACCCACTCGGATGGCTATTCAAAGCAGAACAATTTCTAGACTTTTATGAAGTTGCAGAGGAAGATCGGATCACCATTGTTGCCTTTGCTTTTGAGGGATCAGCATTACAGTGGTATCAGTGGATGTATAGAAATAAACAACTGAGTTTGTGGGCGAATTTTACGAAGGCTTTAGAGGTCAGATTCGGACATTCAGAGTTTGAAGATTTCCAAGGAGCATTGTCAAAATTGACACAGAGTGAGACGGTGTTGGAATATCAGTCTCAATTTGAAAGATTGTCTAATAGAGTAATTGAGATTTCGGAATCATTTCTATTATCATGTTTCATATCGTGCCTTAAACATAACATCCGACGGGAGGTGCAATCATTCCGTCCCACAACCCTTATGAACGCTATTCGACTGTCTAAATTGCAAGAAGAAAAGTTGATGGAATGGAGAGTTTCGAGAGTGCAATCTCAAAGAACAACCGGAACTCTGGGAGCATCAATGACTAAGTCAGTGAATAATTCTACAACAACTGAAGTATCAGCTGGGAACTCGCTTCAGTCCAATGCAGCGAGTAACCTGAAAACTATTACAGAGGCAAGAGGAGAAGCAAGCTCACTACTTCTAAGGAAATTGACACCGACAGAATTAATGAGTAGAAGGGAAAATGAGCTCTGTTATAATTGTGATGAGAAATTTCACAGGGGACATAAATGTAAGCAGAAATTCTTATTGATGATGGTCACAGACAATGAGATAGAAGAAAAGGGAGAGGAAGATTGTGATTCGAAACCAGTAGAGATCAGTTTTCAAGCCTTATCAGGAGTGGTGCTTCCCCAAACTCTAAGACTTACAGGACACGTCCAAGGAAGAGAGGTGACTGTTTTGGTGGACAGTGGTTCAACTCACAATTTCATTAAGGAGAGGGCTGCCAGAAAATTAGACCTTACTATAAAGCCAACCGCTAATTTTAGTGTTATGATCGTAAATGGAGATAAATTGAAATGTGGAGTTTGTACATAGTTAACTTTTGTAATGCAACATAACAGTTTCACAGATGATTTTTATGTCTTGCCAATTGAAGGGGTGGATTTAGTTTTAGGAGTTCAATGGATGCAGAAATTGGGTCCTATTATAGTTAATTATAATTGTTTATCGATGGAATTTCAGTGGAAAGGGCAGAAGATACAACTACAAGGGAATCTATCTGTCAAACCTCAACAAGTTACATTTCAGCAGTTGAGGAAGTTGATTCGGGTGGAGGAAGTAATGAGATGCTATAGAATTGAGAAAATAACAGATCAGATTTCGATGAAGGAAGGCGAGGATAGTCGACAGGTATAGCAGATTTTAGACAAATTTGGAGAGGTATTTGAAAGTCCAACTTAGTTGCCCCCACTCAGAGAAGTACAACATTGTGTACATATGTTGGATGAGTGCAAACCGGTAAATGTCTGACCTTATCGCTATCCACATTTTCAGAAAAATGAGATAAAAAAAATTGGTTAAGGAAATGCTGGAACAGGGTATCATTCAATATAGTTCCAGCCTTTTTTCAAGCCCAGTACTCTTGGTAAAAAAAAAGACGGAGCATGACGATTCTGTGTGGACTACAGGGTTTTAAACAATATTACTGTCAAAGACAAATTTCCCATACCAACAATTGATGAATCGTTAGATGAATTATATGGGGCCACTTATTTTTCAAAGTTGGATTTAAGAGCAGTCTACCATCATATTAGAATGGATCCTGAAGATATTCATAAGACTACTTTTAGAACTCATGAAGGCCACTATGAGTTACTGGTTATGCCATTTGGGCTCACTAATGCACCCTCCACTTTCCAGGCTATAATGAACAGATTATTTGATGCACACCTCAGAAAATTCATTATAGTTTTCTTTGACGACATTTTGATCTACAGTCAGAACCTACAGACACACTTGCAACATCTCGAAATAGCCTTGCAATGTTTACAAGATCATCAGTTCTACGTTAAAAGGAGCAAAAGCAGTTTTGCGCAAACTCAAATTGAATATTTGGGACATGTCGTCTCTTATAATGGGGTGGGACCAGACGAGTCTAAAATTGAGGCAATTAAGGAGTGGAAAACTCCTCACAACCTTAAACAGTTAAAAGCCTTTCTGGGTCTTACGGGTTATTACAAAAGATTTGTTAGGAGTTATACTAACATTGCTAGTCCCTTAACAGACTTACTCAAGAAAGATTCTTTTAAGTGGACAGAAGCCGCTACAAAGGCGTTCGAAGATCTTAAGGTAGCTATGAGTACAACTCCTATATTACAACTACCTGATTTTTCTAAAGAATTTGTGGTGGAGACATATGCATCTGGGAGTGGGATAGGCGCTGTATTATTACAGAAAATCCATCATATTTGTTATTTCATAAGAAGTTAACGCCTACTATGCAAAAGGCCTCGGTTTATGTTCGAGAATTATATGCTATTGTTGAGGCTGTCAGAAAATGGAGACAATATTTGTTGGGGCAACATTTTGTTATCAGGACAGATCACAAGAGCTTGAAGGAAATACTAACTCAAGTAATATAGACGCAAGAACAACATCAGTATGTTGTCAAGTTAATGGGGTATGATTTCTTTATCACTTATAAACCTGGATCAAAAAACAGGATTACTGATGCTCTATCAAGACAGGAAGTTTCTGAAATAGTGTTTTGTGGGATTTCTATATCTGTCTTCAATTTTGTGGACTCTCTTAAACATGAATATGTAATGTCACTAATGAACAATTGAAGTCACTAGTCAGACAGGTGGAGCAAAATGAAGATAACCAGCTGGGGTTGACTGTCGGTGTTATATAAACAATACCGACTATTTTTTATACCTACATCTACTTTGATTCCTTTAATATTAAAGTAATTTCATGAGACTCCTACAGGTGGACATTTGGGTTCTTTTAAGACCTACAAGAGAATAAATTCAGAATTCTTTTGGGTTGGAATGAAGACTACTGTGGAGGGATTTGTTAAGGAGTGTCAGGTGTGCCAACAGGTTAAATACTTTAACACATCTCCCTTGGGTTTACTCCAGCCTTTGATTCCGGAAAGAATATGGGAGGATATATCTATGGATTTTGTTACATTACCAAAATCTAATGGATCGACAGTGGTCTGTGTGGTGGTTGATAGGTTATCTAAGTACTGCCATTTTGGAGCTTTACCGACACATTACACAACACTGAAAGTAGCTAAATTGTTCGTGGATATGGTAGTCAAATTGCATGGTATGCCTCGGACAATAGTATCAGATAGAGATACAATTTTCCTTAGCACATTTTGGAGGGAATTATTCCAGTTAAGTGGGACCAAACTACAAATGAGCTCAGCGTATCACCCACAAATGGACGGACAAACTGAGGTTGTTAACATGTGCATGCAACAATATCTGAGGTGTTTTGCTATGCACCGACCAGAAACCTGGACTACGTATCTACCATGGGCCAAGTACTCGTTTAATACCTCTGTTCATTCATGTGATAAATTTACACCTTTTGAAGTGGTATATGGACGAAGACCCCCTACAATTCCCATGTATATCCGATGACAAACTAAAGTTGAAGCAGTGGAGACAGATTTGTTAGAGAGGGATGAGGTGTTACACTTGTTACGGGACAACCTATTACGAGCTCAACAGCGGATGAAGACACTTGCTGATCTACATCGCACTGATAAAGAATTCTCAGAAGGTGACCGGGTGTTTGTCAAGTTACAACCTTATAAACAACATTCTCTAGCTGGTCAGAATATTCACAAGTTATCTCCCAAGTTTTCTGGACCCTTTACTGTTAGAAGGCGAATCCGAAAGGTTGCTTATGAACTGGATTTACCCGAGGGTACTAAAATTCATCCAGTATTCCATGTTTCAAAACTTAAACAAGCTTGTGGGCAGAGTGAGATTTCGGTATCCTTACCTAATATTAATAATAGGAAGGATGTTCTACTTTCTCCTGCAGCTATAATTTCTAGTAGGGTTATTGACAGTGGTGACCGCTTAATAACCCAGGTCCTTGTGCAGTGGGAAGGGAAGGATCCGATTGATGCTACGTGGGAATACCTTAGTACTATTTGCAAGTTCTACCCTACATTTAACATCGAGGACATTGTTCAGTTTTTAAAGGGGGGAGAAATTGTTACAACTGAAAATTGAGAAGAAAGGGGAATAGGAGAAAACAGAGAAGAGGCAGAGAACAACAACAATAGAAGCAACCAAGGAGTAGAAAACAACGACGACAACAGCGGCAAAAGAGTAGAAGACAACAACAGGGAAGAAAGCAGCAGTAGCAAAGAGGAAACCGAGAGAGCAGGAAACATCAGCAGTGGAACATAAGAAGAAGGAGCAGGAAACAACGGTAGCGGAAAAGAAGAAGAGGTTACAAAGAGAAAGAGGAGGCAAAGAAGGAAACTGGTGTATTTCAAAGATTTTGAAATGTAAAAGTAATCCGAAAGAAAAGAAATCGGAAACCATAGAATATAAATAGCGAGTAGTAAGAAGAGAAGGACTTATGTGAGTTTTGGAAATAAAGATCATTGAAGCCGCCGGGAGCTCGAATCCCTTCCTCTTCACTTCTTTCCTCTATCTTCCACTTGCTGCGCCATCTCCTTCTCGTCTTCTCCTTCTTTAACCAGCGCCGTCGCCGAGAACCCGCGCGCTCTCCTGCATCGACGTCCAACGATGAATCCGTCATCTTCAACCTTCCACGGCGAGAGAAGTCAGAGCGAGAGACGAACCCTAAAACCTGCACAACAAGAAGAAAAGTGAGGAGACGGAGAGAGAAAAATCCCTCGAGTGCTTTTATATTTTCCGCAGGCGGAGTCGGCGAGGTGAGCATCGACGCGCGCGCTCGAGTGGGCCGCGGCATTGTTGGGCTCAACAGAGATCATCAACAGTAACATTTTTCATTAATTTGAAAAGAAAGAGGAAATCCAGCGGAAGTTTTGGCGGGCTCCATAAAAAACTCATGTAGATTTCTACATAGTCACATAAATTTTATAATTATAATCTTCAAATTTATATTCATTTATGATTCTAAATTGATTTAATTTATTTTGAAGATCTAACTTTTTCAAAACTGTAAAAGTTTACGATTTGGTTGAAAAATCTAACAATATCATTTGTATAGGTACCATTTTTTTATTTCTTATATAATATCTTATGAGTCAAATCTAACGTATTAATGCTTTCTAATATTATTGTAAATAATAAAATTATAAAAATATAGGAGTCTGAAAAAACTATTTGAGAAAACTGATAAAGATGTTTTTTATTAAAAAAATCATACCAAAAAAGTAGGACGATTTTATTTCTCGTATCATATTAAAAAGTAGGATGATTTTATTTCTCGTAAAAAAATATCCGACTCATATTACTTTCACCCATACTTTGAACATTTTCTTTTACATATAAAAATAGAGAAATATTAACGTGCATACAAAATTTGTGTATGCATCGTGTATACATACGCTCTCGACCTTTGGATCAGTATCATTTTAATCTAAAGATTCTGATTGTCTTTGTTTTGGACCATTAGATTAAAAGTGATACTAATTTAAGGGCTCATAGCGTGTGCATGCACGGTGCCTCATAAAAATATAATACTTACATATATTGCAAAAAAACTTAATATGCATTTTTTCTCAAAAGGTAACATTGTCGTCAAATTAATTTTTTGGGCCGTCTTCCTTTACATTTTATAAGGAAGCCCAACACCATCTCCTGTTCCAAGTTACGTGATGCCACTGGAGTTCAACTGCTGAGAATGTTTGGAGAAAATTGGAGTTCAATTGCTTAGTTTGTTTTAGCCATCGAAAAAAATATTTTCAATAACTAAAAAATGGGAGGTTTAAAGAAATGATATTCTAATGACCTAAAAAATAAGTTATTTCTTTAAAAATATTTATTCTTTTCAAACTAGAAATTCATTTCTATCTCACAAGTCACCTTTTTTATTTTCATAAAAAAATATATGAAGTATGAATTTATTTTTAACGAAAGGAAAATAATTAAAATATAAACTACTTTAGAAAAAATAATAAATATTTTTTTCGATGACTAATCTATCAATATCTAGAACTATTAGCAAATGGTACGAGGACGTGAGCGAAAACGATTTATAATCTTGATCAAATTAACGATTTCAAGAGATCGAATTCGAAGCTACTAACTCTCGTCATTTTTTGAGACATAAACTCGATAATCTTATCAATCAACTTGATTAAATAATAAATAATTTAGAACATAGACAACACACAAAGAAAAAAATAATAATCTAAAATTTAAGGTTCTCAAAATATAAAAAGAACATGAATTTGTACCTTATTTTATCTTTTTCAAATTCTACATTCAGATTTATCTTGTCTAGAATTTAAATATCAAGTAGATGAATTTTCAAGATGAAAATATCTATTGCCATTATTGAAGGAAATTATTATTATTATTATTATTATTATTATTATTATTATTATTATTATTATTATTATTATTATTATTATTATTATTATTATTATTATTATTATTATTATTTTTGGGTACCCCTGAGGGGCCCCCGGTGTCCAGGGCTACTAGCACCTGACTAATCCGGAGTCGAGGTGAAAGAGCAGAAGTGGTATTCCTCTGGCCAAATTGGCGACTCCGGGGCTCGAACTCGGGGTTACTAGCTCCCGGTCCCTCAACCCGGGACACACCCCTAACCAGGTGTGCCAACCAAACTTGATTAATTGCACTACTACTTTTGTTCCCGGGATTTGTCGATTGGAAAGGGTTTTCGTGTCGGGGCTTTGGGAGCTATTCTTACCAAAATTATAATAAATTCAACTTTCACTAATTAAGATGTTTTACAAATGTGATCACATCAATATTTTTTCTGTATGATAAAAATATATTAATAAAAGTAATAAAATTTGTAAAAAATAAAAAGAGAGAGCAGCAACTCTTATCGGAGGAGAGAGGGCCGCCACCTATAAAAATAAGTTAAAAATTTGACGATGGCTAATTAATATGTTTATATGGGAAATTTGGATGGTTACCTTATTACAAAATAAAATTTAACTTGATGTAGTTTTCACAATTCTTTGCAAGACGACATTTGGCGATTTTGTTAATTCATTCTATCATTTAAACAGGCATTTGACATACTTTACACTTGACTTCAATGTTTTCTCAAATGTTGTTTTAGCATTGAAAGCGTTTATCTCGATTTTCTCTTTTATCAGTGAGCATTGGAATACAGACGCAACATGTGATGTAAATATGCGACCCACTTTCAAATCCGATTTGAGATTTACTCACATCAAATTTTAGAAGAATATTAAATTTTTTTCAATTTGAATAAAAGAACGTGATGCAGTGACTTAGCTCTTCATTTAAGTACCAATAATATTAAGTTCAAATATCATCAATGAAACTTATATACTTTTTTATTTTCAGTTTTTTCTTTTCTGTATCAAACGCTAGGCCTCTCTTTATAAATCATTTTTTTTTAAAAAAATATAATAATAACAAATTTAAAGAATATATATATATATATATATATATATATATGTATATACTCATGTACTATATGTTTATAAGATAACGTGAAGCATAGATTATATAATAATACAATATTAATTAATTGTTATCATATAGGTACATTATTGGATTCGGATATATGAGTTTCGAATCTCAACGGGGAATTTATAAATGTCATGGTAGCAAATTACCGAAAAAAACAATTTTTCGTAGCATGGAGTCCGGACAAATTCTTTAACTGGACAAATTCATTGATATTTTTCAAGTTTGCTCTTAATTGGACAATATATTCGATCAATCACGGAATTATTTCTTTTCAATCGAAATTCACTAATTTTTAAGATTATTAATATTTAATTAATTCGATATTCAAATAAATATAATGAATATAAATTTTAATTAAACGGTCTCTTTGAACTCAGGACTATTCAAATATCATTGTAAAATTCTTCTCTGATGTAATAATAATAAATATAATAGCTCAAAACATCAGGAGTTTGCTTGAAAACTTTCAATACAAATATTATTTGACAGTTGTTTAAGTTGTGGTTCTTAGTTTCTCATATGGAGTTATCGTAATTTTCAGCATTATCAACATTTCTGTTGTACGAAATAAACACGAATATACATCATAAAAAAACACAGATTTAAACTTTTAATGCGCTACGTATTTCGAGTACAGTTGTGTTATTTTAGTACGAAGAACATAATAGATAATATAAAATATCAAATAATATAAATTTTAAAGAGTTTATGTAAAGATTCACAATATAAAATAAAAAATAAAACTCTAAAATTATCTAGATTTCTGACTTCAGTCCTCCTCACATGGAAGGTGTTATATAGGTCATATGGGAGTCATTATTGGAGAGATTGTGATGCAATAAGTTGATATTCAAAATATTATTAATAATTTTTATTAATGGTCAATAAAAATAATTATATAATTTTAAAAGTATGTACGTTAAATCTTGAATAAAAAATGAATAAGAAAAAAATATTTTCTTTACCAAATTTCAAACCTATACAACTTACACTAATCGTCAAAGTATCGATGTCATGTTATAGACATTTATCAAAAGGAATAACTGCATCTACAATTACCACTGTAGGAGACTGTTTGCCCTCTTGGAAAAAGACAAAATTAATATTAATGAAAATATGTTATTTTCCACTTCAGAAATTTAAATAGATAATCACAACAATGTAATGAAAAATATGTTAGACCACAACTACACTCATCAAGATTTTAGATGTTAAAACCCACCACAATGGATTAGTAATCCTTCTTCTGTAATTTATAGAAAGGACATGATCTTAATCATCAAGAACTATTGTGATGTATATTGGGTAGAAAATTATTGAAATAGATAATTCAAATATATTTTTCTCCTAATTTGTTCTTCAACTTTTTTTTTCTTGCATCAGTCATATTAACCGGTAATAAAAGATTTACCAATTAAAATACTAATATAATATCACATTAATATTTCTCTCTCATCCACATTAGCTTATAAATAATAATATATTTTAGATATTTTTTATTTTAAAAAATGCTACTTACTTATCCTCTTATAAGTTTCTAAAAAATCGTCTATTCCCTCGCAACGAGTGCGTGATACTTTTATCAAAATTTTAAAATATTTTTTTATGAAAGTATCAGGAGAATTGGAAAAAATTTCCCTTTGGATTGGGTAAACACTCTTTATTAAAAAATATAATAAAAAGCTTACTAATATTTATATCTACAAAATTTCTTAAAAAATTAGAAATTTATTTCTTCTATCATACTAACTCAATTAGAAGGCTATAACGGACTATTTAATAGAATATAGCAATAACTCAATAAAAAACGTTCATATGAGTATGTTAATGTATCTTACAAGATGTTAGAAGTAATTGTTTAATAACTAAATTTTATTAGTATATTTAGTTAGTAGAAACGTATCTTAAATTAAAAGATCGAGAGTTATTAATTTCGAATTTGAGTTTCGGACTTATTAATTTGGTCAGAGAAATATCATTATCTCGAATTAGTCAAATATTAATAATTCTGGACATTGAAAATTTCGAATGAGTATAAAAAAATAAAAATAACCATCTCATATATTTGAGCTGGTCAAATTAAAAACGAATAAAATTATATAATTGTTTCCAAATTTATGTATTTTTTTTATATTGCTTATTATAAAGTTGAAGGGAAAAAAAGAGTTTGAGAAAGGGGAAATGGGACCATGCATCGTTTACGAGATGAGACCCTTTTTGGAGTTCGACATGTCCTTCGTAGCGGTCCAATTCATGTCCCCTCCTCCTCCTCCTTCGAGACATCTCTCACACCGTCATTTCAACTACACCAAAAATACCAATAGGCGACACGAAGCCTCCTCCTGCAAACTCTTCCACCATTCAATTCCATTCATCATCATCTAATTGCAATCATACCTTTCTTTTCTTTTATTATTAATCCTTTTTCTCCCAAGGCTGCACAAGTCAACCCCACCCACATTTCTGTAATTCTCATTCTTTTTGTTAAAAAAGAACTCTTTTCTTTTTTTGTTCGTTCGATAACTTGTACTTGTCAATCTCAGCTTTGTTGAACAAGTAGTTGCATAGAAGCCAAACCTATGATTGACCAGGAAAAATCTTTACTTTGGTGGAGATGGAGTATTTTAATTCTAACTTGGTTTATAAGTACAGGAAAAAAATGCTTCTTGTCATATGATTTGACTCAGAGCTCCTAGTTTTTATAGGCCAATATACTGATGATGGTAGTAATGATACTGATGATGAAACCTTCTTCCAGAGTCAGAAAATTTACATTTACTTACTTTAGCAGTAAATGTTGACGAGATTAAAGACTACAAGGTAGAAAGATCATAAGGTCTTCAATGAATGAAAGGCTTTTGGAATCATCAAAGGACATGGATCTGAATTCTGAACTCTGCATTGAAATAAAAGAAAATACTGTATGAGATAGCTCTGATTATGGTCAGAATTGTGATAACATGTTGTCCCTAAGATTTGTCCATTAGTCAGGAACGAATTATGTCGTACACATGACTATTAAATATGCTGCATTAAACCTCTGAAAGGGACTGTTTGTAGACAATAATAGCATAAGTCTTCCAGCATATTTTTCATGTCTGCAGATCCACTCAGAGGTTGTGTTGCAGAGAGAAGACTTGGAAGGAAAAGTAGATTACAATTGGATATCTGTCAGAGGCCGTTCTTCTTATAATCCAACAGGTTCCAGTTTCCAAATACGAGTTACTACATCATGAATAAACTGAGGATTGATCAGAGTTTCTAAATATCTTATGATCAATAGTTTGCTGATAAGATTTTGAGTTGTCTGTTTAATAGTGTATATGATGTGGAAATATTGGTGGTGTCAAATGTCAAGGAACTATGGTAGTAGTTATGAGTTCTGACATCAATGGCTTCACTCATTGATAGTACTACTTAATTCAGTATGGTAACTCTGTTATTACACAAGGAGAACAAATAAAATTTAAAAAAACGAAAGGGTCATGCATTTGCTGATATCATATCAAAAATATTTTTAATTATCAATTTATTATATATATATAAAAAAGATTGATGCATAGATGATTTTGTTAATCCCAGTAAAAAAAATTATAACGAACAAACAGAAAAATTAAAACAGGAAAAAATAGTACAAAATGTCAAGCAAGTGCTTGGAAGGAAGAATTCAAAGTCTAACAGGGAAAAGAGATATCTGAAGATAAAATTTCAGAAAATTAAATTAGTTAAAAGTTAGTATTCTGTAACAAAACTAATGTGAAAAAAACCACTATCCTGATTAAGATGAATCATATTCATAAGAACCACAGGAAGAAGACCAAAAACCAAGTCCAACTTTTGCAGTCATTCTTACTTACTTTTGCAATCACCTACACATCAACGAAGACCCACATCCCAACACAAACACACACACACACTGTGCTTCATTAACCAACCAGCAACAAGTAAAAAAGAGAAGCAACTTTTTTCTCTCTAACCGCCCCCTTAAACAAATCCCGTATCCAAAAAGCTACCACCGGAAAGGTGAGCATTCATTACAGTCTCGGGAATCCCTTCAGGCTTCATCCCCCATCCAAATCCACCGTCTGCATTATGCCCTTCCACGGATAATTACATGGAAAAGGAGCCTCGCAGCTCTGTGACAAGCAAGTCTAACGTTGCCCATATGTGCTCATATCATATGCAAACACACACACAGACAGGAGAGTTCCTAGGAGCTGTTGCAGCAATGACAGTCCTGTGATGGCTGATAGATAATAGATATAGATTACAGTGTGAGAATCCATACATGTTTAGAGACCATTAACTTGCTTAAGTCCAAACCCTTCCGCTGCTATCTGCTTGGAGCTACCTTTTATCTCTTTCTCTCTTGATGCTCTCCTCCTATACATATCCTCCCCTCACTACAGTTACAGCTTTTTTTTTTCTTTTTGCAGTGTTAGATTTTAGCAGTGACATGATTATTAATACTGAAATATAGGAAGCAAATTCTGTATGTAATTACACATTCATTAATTCAGAAAGCTTTAATGAAGTT
The DNA here is from genome assembly GCA_001647135.1 of Pontederia paniculata. NCBI lineage: Eukaryota > Viridiplantae > Streptophyta > Magnoliopsida > Commelinales > Pontederiaceae > Pontederia > Pontederia paniculata. The sequence continues at coordinate 40,447 of LTAE01000241.1, read as the reverse complement.
GTCACACACTTTCTTACACATTGTTTTTGCTATCACTTTCATTAGTTAATATTTACTTGATGATACTTAAGAAATAGTATTATTTTGTTATAAATCATCAGACATTTATAATGAATATTTATAATTTTATCAAGTTCTGTGGTAAATAATTTTAATCTTTTTTTTCAGAATATCATTAAAACTTGACATGTATTTGGAAAAAAAACATGACACTTTGGTTAAACTATAATATAGAATCATTTCATCTAAGACTACTACAACCCTTTAGTTGTTGCTTTTTAATTTTGCTGCTCCTTCTCCTTGTTTTTTTCCCAATGGCGTCCACCTCTTAGTCCTTACTCACATCCCACGACCACCCCCTTCTACTCCTCTTTTATTGTTATTATTACTAGTAGTATTAATACGAGTACCTCTACAGCCACAAGTACTACTATTACTAGTAACACAATAACTACTGCCCCTATCACAAGAACAAGACCACGAGGCTTCGCTTCCCTTCTCTACCTCCAAAAACAGCAAAAATAACGCCAACTACGACCACGAGAGAAAAAAAAAAAGTAACATGGCGAGGAAGAGACCTGCTTCCGAACTCGACCTCCGGCAGCACGAACCCTCCCGTGCTCCTCGCCGCGCTGCGCCGGCCGATGCCTCGTCGACGCCGTCTTATGTGACCCGCGTACTCGCGACGCCGGAGGTCGGTCCGCAGCCTTCGTCGTCGGCGCCCGGCGGTGGTGCGGTCCAGAGCGCGCACGGCGGCAGTGCTTCGCTTTTGCAGTCGCCGCCGCCGCCACCGGCTTCGCTCCCTCCGCCCCCCGCCGTTTGTGGATTCTCCGGCTTGCCTCTTTTCCCGTCGGAGGTCGGCAGGACGGGCGCGTCGACGTTGATGGGGAATGGAGAGGGTTTGCAGGTGGTGTCGGGAGGTGTCGACGAGGCCGGCGCCGGTGCTGCGGTCGGGGTGATGGCGTGGGTGGACGGTATCATTAGGGACTTGATCACCTGCAGCGCTCCCGGCGTGTCCATCCCTCAGATCATTCAGAAGGTCAGGGAGATCGTTCAGCCCTGCGATCCGAACTTGGCTGCCATCTTCGAACTCCGCCTACGGTCGCTCGGCTCCGAACAAGCGCCGGCGGCTGCGACCGTGCTGCCATCGGACAGGTGCCGGATGGAGAGTAGAATAGGTCCTCAGACAGTAACGTCAGCAGCGTTGCCGGAGATAACATCGGCGGCGGGTGCGCCCAATCGGGCGCAACATCCACCGCCCCCGAAAACGTCGTTGCCCACATCAACCGCCGCAGTTGCCATAAATCCACAACAGGAGCAACAACAAACAGCATCGCCAACGACGAAACCACAACGGGGCTCGGCATCCGCCTCCTCCGATGAGGCCGCGATTGCTGCCACTGCCGCCGCCGCCGCGGCTGCCAAGGAGAAGGAAGAGCAGCAGCAGCGGAAGCGCGACGAGGACGGACTCCACCTGCTAACCCTACTGCTTCAGTGCGCCGAGGCCGTGGCCGGAGACAACCTAGAGGAGGCCAACAAGCTGCTGCTGGAAATATCGGAACTGTCCACCCCATTTGGCACTTCGGCGCAGCGCGTGGCCGCCTATTTCTCAGAAGCCATGTCCGCGCGCCTCGTGAGCTCGTGCCTCGGCCTCTACGCGCCGCTCCCTTCATCACTCTACCGCCATCGCCTCGCCTCCGCCTTCCAGATCTTTAACGGCATCAGCCCCTTCGTCAAGTTCTCCCATTTCACGGCCAACCAGGCCATCCAGGAGGCCTTCGAACGCGAGGACCGCGTCCACATCATCGACCTGGACATCATGCAGGGGCTCCAATGGCCGGGCCTCTTCCACATCCTCGCTTCCCGCCCCGGAGGCCCCCCGCGAGTGCGCCTCACCGGCCTCGGCTCCTCCATGGACGCGCTGGCCGCCACCGGCCGGCGGCTCTCTGACTTCGCGGACACTCTGGGCCTCCCGTTCGAGTTCGTCCCCGTGGCCGACAAGGTCGGGAACCTCGACTCCGAGCGTCTCGGCGTGTCTCCCCGCGAGGCCGTCGCCGTGCATTGGCTTCATCACTCTCTCTACGACGTCACAGGCTCCGACAACGAAACCCTGTGGCTCCTACAGAGGTAAAAACCTTTTTGCTCTTCAAGCCTTGAGAATAAACGTTATGGTTTAAGCATAAACAAGGACAAAAGCCATTGCTGCTAAAAAAAAGGAAAAATTGCAGGCTACTCCTTTTCCTCTTCTATGTTAACATACTTAGCATGATCATAGTTTTCTTTCTACGATCTTTGCACACATTAAAAAGATCCAATCTTGGAGCCTTTGCGTTTACTGGTGTCATATAAGAGCTGGTGGTAGTGCTTGTGGGCTCTGTGTTTGCGTAATGTACAGTACCGTGCATGTTTCTTCTTCTGGCAAAGATGTAACTTTCTGAGACATGGGGGAAGGAGTTGAACAGTTCATTCACAAAATATTACTACTTTGTGGTTATGGTGCGGTAGCTTTTTGCCTCTCTTTTTGGTGATTTGATCAACTTGGGATCCATTTCCTTGTAGTAATCATTGTGGTTTACTACTTTTCGTGCACTGAATGCTTAAACAAAGCTCCAATCTTTGTGTTTCCTCGTCCGTTTAGATTGGCGCCCAAGGTAGTGACGATAGTGGAGCAGGACTTGAGCCAAGCGGGATCCTTCCTCGGCCGGTTCGTGGAGGCGATCCACTACTACTCGGCGCTGTTCGACTCGCTCGGCGCGAGCTACGGCGAGGACAGCCAGGAGCGGCACGTCGTCGAGCAGCAGCTGCTGTCGCGGGAGATACGCAACGTGCTCGCCGTCGGCGGGCCGTCGCGGACCGGCGACGTCAAGTTCAGCAGCTGGAGGGAGAAGCTCAGGGAGTCGGGGTTCCGCGGCGTGTCGCTCGCCGGCAACGCGGCGGCGCAGGCCACCCTCCTCCTCGGCATGTTCCCTTCCGACGGCTACACGCTGATGGAAGAGAACGGCACCCTCAAGCTCGGCTGGAAGGACCTCTCCCTGCTCACGGCATCTGCCTGGAGG
>LTAE01000241.1:0-25499 GCA_001647135.1 Pontederia paniculata | reverse complement strand
AATATATATATATATATATATATATATATTATTTGTGTTTTCCGAGAAAAAAAAAGATTGATAATGAGATTTTGGTTAATGTATATTTTTCGACTCTAAATCTTTGATTTTAAAGTCAATGTATTCTTTTAACTCTAACATCTGTTTAGCACGTCAAAATTTTAAAATTTTAAATAACGGATAGAATCTATTTAGTCATTTGGAAAATCTATTTTAAAATAAAAATTATAATTTAGAGTACACAATTTCATAAATGATTTTACAGAGTTCAGATTTTGGAGATTGAACAGTTTTTTAATATATTTTTCTTCATTCCATATAGAAAATGCTTTACTTAATATTAAAATATTATATTTTATTATTTTTATTTACTTATTATTCATATAGAAATAAATTAGTTTGATATTTTTATTTTGAATTGACTAGTATGTCATTATTTTATTGATACAATATTTTTTAGAAGTAAATATTTTTATAGTAATAAATAAATATGTATTTTTATTGTATACAAATCTTACGAGTATAATATAATTTATATTTCATATTCCTTCATGTCACTTTGTAGGTATTAATTAATTTAATTATCATATTTATTATTTTTAAATTAATTATCTCATATCCGTTAATATTTAATCTTTTAAGATTTTTATTAAATCGCTATCTCTTTAGTATTTTCTAAACTTATATTTGGTTGTTAACAATTAATTCGATTGTGAGAAAAAGCTTTTCCGATGAAAACAAAGTTTATGGCTTAACACAAAAATAGAAAATGATTAAAAAATAAATAAATTCAAAAGTTTCACCAATAAAAAAAACTTCTAAATTCATGCAACCTAAGCCATACTATATTAGCATATAATAAGAAATTATGTTCAAATGTTTCTCGACTATTTATTTTTTTGTATGGTTACGAGAATATTAATATCTAATTAATTTAATATTCGATCAAAGTGAAAAAAATGACTTTAAAAACTAAATCAGTCTCAACATTCTTTAGAAACTTTGGTTTTCTTTATTCCTGCAACAACTCCGTCCGGTTCTATCTTTTCCTGCCTACTACATTCCACTTTACACATGCGATTCCCAATAACTTCTCTCTCTTCTCTTTCCCTTTAAGCACATTATATATTAAGTAATAAATTAATTCCCAACTAAAAAAACAACCAATTAGGAAGTTTTTTTTTTCATATTTCCTTTATATATTCGTTATTCATATTTGAGATTAATTAAAATAACAGCAACTTTATGAAATATTTTTTTCCCATATTTCCTTTTATTCGTTTTCATGTTTGACATCAATTAATTAATTAATTAGTCAGAACAATTATTCTCTAAAATCTAAATAAGTACCACCCCGTCAAATTTCCTCTGCAACTGTTCTTCTTCAATCCTCCTCTTCCTCCTCAAGCTGCTGCTGCAGTCGTCCACCTGCAACACAATGATGAAGAGACTGCTGTCCAGGTCCAAGAAGAAGGCGCCGCCGCCGCCGGTCGTCTCCACCTTGGACAAGCTCCATGAGGTCCTCACGCCACCTTCTCTCCATCTCCTCTCAGTCTCCCTTTCTGTCGTTGTCGTCTTCGTGTTTGCTTGTTGGTGTTACTTTTCCTTTGCTCTGGTTGGACTTCCTGTTGTCCTAAAAATTGGATCTTTTGGAACGAGCTGTGAAGCCATTTAACACGAAAGAAGAAAGGAGAAGAATAAGATGAACAAAAGTTACTGAAACCCTGAGTTGGTGGCTCCCTGGTTTCTGCTTCCTGCGGCTTAGAAATACTTCGAAGAGATATGTCTCTGCAGCTCACGTCGGAGATGTACTCCGTAGTTCTTGGTATCATGGCAGCTCATTGCAAGGGAAACCTGCTTCCGTAAAGATTCCATGTAGTCCAAGTCTATCAGAGATTGTATAGGAACTAAAAAAATTCTATCTTGAGGCATTTGGTTTCTGTGTATTGAGTAATAATCCTGGTGTATGTTTTGCTCATGGCACTTGTTTGATAAAAATAGAGTACACTAGAACAAGGTATCACAATACATTGGGAATTATAGTGGGAGGAGTGCAAGTGAAGCATCATACTGGTTTTTGTACCACCAAGAAGAGGGAAAGCTTTTGGTGTAGTCAAGTCCACTTTGATGACCAGAGGATCACAGGTTTGGAAGCTGAGTGCTCTTGTGCTCACCTCTCCCTGTTGCCATCAGCCGGGGAGGACACAGGAGTATCCTTTCTCTTTAAATTCATATTCTAAAACCTTAGGCAGGGAAAAAAATCTGTCTATTGCAAGCAAAATTATTGAGTACTTTGTCATTTGTAGTGTTCAATCAGGTAAGTGGCCGCAAGAGATTGATGAAGAAAAGAAAGATACAAGCATAAGTTGCTTGTAGCTCAACCTTGTATTCACTTATATGCATGTATTTGCATTTTTTCTTTGTCAACCAGTTGAAGTGAATTCGAAGTGAATTCAAATTGCTCCTGGAAAAAGAATCCTGCTTACGCTACTTTGTAGAGAAAAGACAAATTTGTAGTTGAAAGATGTGTGAAGATCACAGCTCTTCATCTATTTGGCAGACGAGTTATTCTTTGTTGTCTTTCAAAAAATGGTGTTTAATCGACCTTCAAAAGCATGCTTCTGGATACAAGTAGGTTTAGAAGACATATGTAACCCTGTAAGAATATTGCTTATGCTAGTTTGTTTAAACGAAAAAATCAAGTTTCTAATTAAAATAGGTATAAGTTTGTGAAGATCATGATTCTCCAGCTATGTGGCACTTAAATTACTGCTGTATCACCTCAAGGCAAATACTTGCATCCATATATTGTGTTTTACTGTCTTTAGAAGGGATATGCGTCTTCATATATGTTGTTAATCTGGTTATGCAAAAATGGATGTTATGTTGAATTAATTAGTAGTGAAGAAAATTAACTGAATGCATTATATAGCAAGGTTCATTTTTTTTCATAAATGAGCAAAGTTGGATTTTTTTTCTTATCTGAGCCCACTTTCCTGTTCTCACGAGTATTTCATGTTCATAGACACTAGAGATGCTGGAAAAGAAAGAACATGTTCTCCAAAAGAAGATTTCAAGCGAAATTGAGAAGGCCAAGGATTACACAAAGGTGAAAAACAAAAAAGGTATGATGTTCTTATGATGTGCATCAACAATGATTTAGTGCTCATATAATTCTTTCCACAATTGATATTTCTCCCATGTTATAATTATCATGAATGTTCTGCGTCAGGGTAAGCAAAGAAGCTTTAAGATAATAAATTATACAGATTGATCTCTCTGAGTGATATGAAATTTTTTGCTTATTAATTAAAACTCGTAATTTATTGGGACAGTCATCTAGCATTTTTAGACTGAAGATATTTGACAGTGTTTGCTTCTCTAAGTTTGACCTTTAATAACTCTAATAATGTAATTCCTCAATAATCTTTTGAAAATAGTGGTATGATTTCATGCAGCTGCAATCCAGTGTTTAAAGAAGAAAAAATTATATGAATCACAAATAGAGCAGCTTGGAAATTTCCAGTTGCGAGTCCACGATCAGGTATAGTCCTTGACATGTTTTTTTTACTATGCACTTATTTTCCTTTGGTCATGTGTTTCTAACGAGCTTCTAACATGCACTGGGTCTTAGATGATCATGCTTGAGGGTGCCAGGGCAACTTCAGATACCATAGATGCACTTAAAACTGGATCTCTTGCTGTCAAATCCATCCAGAAATCTTTGTGAGATTATTTCCTTCAAGAATATACTGTATATTTTTTTGATCATCAAGGGGTTAATTCCAATGCATGATCCTGAAAGATAAACCGTAATCTAGATAAATTTGCTGGAGCATTGTTTTTAACTGTTGGCCTGCTCTTGGTATTCTTTCTTGGTTGTAATATTCCAGGAGTGTTGATGACATTGACAAGACAATGGAACAAGTTAATGAGTATACAGAAAATATGAAGCAGATACAAGAGGCACTTGCTACTCCTGTCGGTGCTGCAGCAGATTTTGATGAGGTTTATTCCTTTCCCTCAATGAACAATTATAGTCACCTTTTGGTCTCGCCGAACCCTTGTAATTTGTCATGACAAATTGATAAAATGGTGGAGCAGAGCTAATTGATGCGAAGCATTTTATCATTATTTAGAGGAAGTTGACATCTTTTTTGTAGCCGTAGTTTTGTTGAGCATCTCAAAGATAAATTAATTGTTTATGGACCCAGATAATTTTTCCTAAGCATGCATTCGAATCTCATTATTCCAGTTAATGTGACTGCATCATGTCTTTTTGTGAATCTAATTGTTGAGATTTGCCAACTGTTGTCTGAACTTTCTACTGGCCAAAAGTTTGATTCAAGTACATCTGATTGTTATGATCTGGAACAGGATGAACTGGAAGCTGAGCTCGAAGAACTTGAGGAAGCGGAGCTTGACGATGAACTTCTCGAACCGCTTTCTACTTTACCTGCGGTACCATCACAGATTGTTACTCTTCCCCATAGAGAATCTTCTCAACGTGCCAAAGATATCGACGAATTGGCTGCACTTCAAGCAGAGATGGCACTGTAGCAACCAGGCTTATTTAGTTATTTGACTTGACATCAGATTGTTATTGACTTATAACATGATGGCCTTCACCTCTTTGACATTGTACCATAAACTTTGTTTCACTGGATCTAATACTATTCTGAACTGCTAGTCATGTTTACTAATGTACTAATAATCCACTTATCCAGACTGACTTCCATTTCAGATTGTTATTGGATCATAGCTTGTGTGGCCTTAACCTTTTCGATATTGTGCACTGTTGATTTGACTACTTGTCATGTGTGCTAATGTATAATATTGTTGGATTTTTTCTGCCATCTTTTTTCAGAGAGAATCTTTAACGCTCTAATAATCAATCTTTGTTCAAATAATCAGTTGGCTTGATTTTTTTTTTTTAATAAGAACCTGTTTGGTTAAGCTTATAAGTAGGTTAAAACTAGTTATAAATAAATTTTAGAAAATCTACCTGTTTGGTAACTAAAAAAATATACTTATAAGTTGTTAGGTAACTACTTATAAGTTGAAAAAAAATAAGCAGATTCTCCCTACTTATTTTTTCTGTTTATTTTTAAAGTTGTTGACTTATTATTTTTAATCAATTATATTACTCTTTTATCCATATTTTTTAATATTATTATTATATAACTTTAAGGTATATTAGTCAATATTTATTTTAACAAACACTACAACTACTTATTGATATTATGAATCTTTTTTATCCAAACATGTAACTACTTATATTTTAAAATAAGTATCAGCACTTAAAATGCTTATCATCATTAATGTTTATCAAATTTTTCTATCAACTAAATCAAACGGGCCCTAAAAAAAGTTCTCTGTTGGACCCGGGCTACAAAAGCCTGATCTCGAAGCCCACACCTAAAACAAGAATCCTGCACCATTAAGTTTCTGAATACTATTTGCTTCATCAGAAACAGTTTTTCCACATCCACTTGTTCCACTGAGATAGAATATATATTTACAGCACAAAGTGCACAGATGATGATGCTATTGGACTCTTTAATTAGAGGGTGTCTGTTGAGGATGCATCAAAGTGATATTTTCCCCTTTTCACGTCTTCTAACAGCTGCCTGCAAATAATAAAGGCAACATCACGAAACCTCAGACACAACCTTTTGAGGCTACAGCTAGGCCTTTGCATGCACCCTTATTCCAACTGCCACCAATTGGTTACACTTTTTCAGAGCTTCATGATAATGCTTCAAAGAATCTCCCTGCTACCCAAATCTTGGTCCAACAAATCTTCATCTATATATCTAGAGACCAAAAAGTGTCTCTCTCTATCTCTCTCTCTCCAAATTAAATAATTGTACTACCGATACTTATTTATTATTATTGATAATGTCTTAAATTTTAACCTAATGAGAACTCATATGACTTTTTGCGCATCACAACCGCTTGAATAATTGAGGCAACAAAGTCGTCCGTCCCATACAGAAGTCTCGTTGTCAAGTCAGTGAGCCTAGGGGTCTAGAGGGCATCCAGGAGGATCCCATGCGGAGCGAAGTCCCCAAAATCTAGACATCTTTAGGACTTCTATTTTATACTGAAGAGTCCATTTATAAACTTCTTATAATTTCAGTTATTATGTATCTTGTATAATCATTATTTTTTCACATAAAAAAAGAACTCTAATCATCGTTCGAGAACGTAGTTAATTAAGAATGAACCTCGTAAATGTATCTTTTGATTTTCTCTCTCTCGTTTATTTCTCCATAACAATCATGCATAAAACCGTGGCCTGAACCTTATTAGTTTCCAGTGGATTAGCTGAAGTTTGCCTTTACTATGACAATAATTAAGTATCTTATTCTTGGTCCATCATCCATATAAAACATTCTTGCAACTGAAGTGAAGCGAAGTGGAAGAATTTGTCAACCAATTGGTATCGTACTTACCATTTTTAGTCGAAGAAAGTTATATTAGTAGCATATGAGAGAGAAATTAATAGATTCAAACACTAAACTCATCCTTTATAGTGTCTTAAACTGTTTGAATTGTTATGTGATCAAACAATCTAAAATGACTCGTTGATGCTATAGAATTAAGGTGTTAAGTAAAATATCTATCGTGAGATTATTTAAGTGGCAAAATGGTTTACTGTATGATTATTATATTAATCAAATAATAAGAATTTATTGCTCTACATGGTACATTACCACATTTATTAAATAGAGTAGAAAAAACAGTTAACATTGCAATAGTTTAGTAAAGGCGACGCTCTACCAAAAATTGATGGGGATGTTTCGTACTTTTTTTTTAAACTAAAACTTTTAAGTAGTTTTTTTTTTAAAATTTAGTATCTTATATATAAAGTCCATATCCAGGAAAAAAAAGAGAAATCTGCATGAAGTTTCTTCTTTCTGAAAAGTCTATTCATTAGTCAATTCAATTCTCAAAAAGAGATGCAAAGTCATAAATTAGAGATTTTTGAGAGAAGATAACAAGTGTCATTGTGTCAAAATATGACTGAGACACCTGACAAGTCAACTGCCTTGTTACTATCCAGTCATTTTAAAAGATATATCTTTTACCTTATTACTTTATTGAATGACCATTTCTGTTTTTTCCAATAAAATAATGAGAATATGACCCAAGAACTTATTCTACCTTTTCCAACCTACAGCCAAGTGCCAACCTATTGTTACTCAACCTACAACAATTTTTTGTTATAATTAAAAAAATAAAAAAATACTCTGAGGAAACTGAATTTGAATTCTTCTAATATGACTGACGAATGTATACGGACCAATAATTTTTTTTATATAGCAGTAATTTGGATTTGATAAATAAAAGTCAGAAAAATATTTAATACTCTGATGTCAAATTAAAATATTAAGCATCTACGATTATTATATCAGAAGTAACATGAAAAAGGTACAGTAAACTCTTAATTCAAGGCTTGTAATATTTAGAGTTTTTTTTATTACATACAGTATCGCCATATCCGACAATGATAAATAAAAAAGATATACAAACTATTTCTTAGACATAAATCTTTATGGAAGTCAAGTTGTAAAATAGTAAAATGTTAATACTATAAATATTAAAAATAATTCTATAAGAAAGCATTATTTTGTGCATAGGTTTAATAATTTTTTTAGCACGAAGTTCGTAAATTATTAAGAAAAATATATTTTTTCGATTACAAAGAGAGACTCGTGAACTAATACATAGAAAAAATTGAAAATAAAAGGATACATAAGTTCTATTGGTGGGATTCGAACTCGAGACCTCTTAATACTCAAGTCTAAGGATGAGACGCCTTTGTCCCCAGGAAAAATATTCTTTAGATAAAAGTTTCGTTCACATGTGCTTCATTAGTTTATAATTTTAATAAAAGAACGTACCCTTACTTAAAGATGATACATATATAAAACACTTATTTTTTAAAATATATTAATTAAGACTGATTGAGATTGATGATGAGTTATAAAAAAAAGTGTATTTGTACAGTAGAGAAGTAATTTTTATTTTGCATTTTAATTGAATATAAAAAAAATAAAAATGTAAATTAATTGTCTTTTCTGTGATCTCTTGAAAATTATAAATAAAAAATGACCAAAAGATTTTCTCACTGCCAAATATATAAAGTAATAAAGAAAACATTCAAACAAATATAATAATCTTAAATGTTTTGGGAATTCAGTCTCGTTTTATGAGGGACATATTTGTAATTAGCAAATACAGATACAGTTTGCTGGATTTTGGGAAATAAAAGTACTGATACAGTTTCTGACAGTTATTATTATATACATAATTTAAACTGTTTTGCATAGACTGATGGGAATAAATGATAAACTAGTAAGCCCCTATCTTATCCTGCAGAAGAAGAGAAAAAAAAAAGGAAAAAAAAATATTTTAGTACTTTGGAAGTCTTTATATTTTATATAAAAGTATGGAACTGTAACTTTGGGGTAAAGATGCCATGAATGATCAGTCAGGCGAAACAACAACCGAGGAAAGGTGCAAACAAAAGCAATAAAGGAGATAAAAAGATGTAGGTAGCGTAGCACGTCTTCCACTCGCATGCAACCCCTTTTAATCTCCTAAAAAATTGCACCCCCTCCCTCCCTTTCTTTTCAACCATGCGCGAGATCTCACATTTCTTCACCTATTCCACATCATTAACAGTTTGAAACTCTGAATATTAATTTAATATACGAAATATAATAATTAAATCTAATTAAATAATTAGTTAGTACTATTTTTTCTTATAAGAAAAATAATAATTTTGATCTATTTTTATTCACCAACAATCTTAAAAATTTAAATCGATAAAAAAAAAGAATATATATATATATATCACGTTGATTGAATCGTTGATAATTATAATGTAGTCCATAAAAAAAAATATTTTTTAATAATTCAGTATATATGACTTTGATACTACGATAAACTAAATGTACTATATCACAATACTAAAAATTTAACTTCATAAAAAAAGTAATATTTTATATGAGACATTCATTTATCATCTTTTTCTCTTTTGATAGAAGTAAAAAAAGCTATGATTTTATTATTTTATACTCATAAATAACATCTTCGTATATAATATTTTTAATATTCTTTTATATTTCTGCGGGGTCTTCGGTATTCAGGACTATTAGCACATGACTAATTTAGAACAAGGACGAAAAGCATAATCATATTTTTCTGACCAAATTGACGACTCCGGTACTCGAACTAAAGGCTACTAGCTCCTGATCTCTCAACTCGAGGTACCCCTGCTAATCAGATGTGCCAATCAAACTTGAAAATAATATTTCTATTATGAGTTTATACTTTATACTCATAAGTACATCTTCATCCTTTTTTATGGTATAAAATAAAACACTATCATGATTTTATTGCTTTATATATTTATCTCTAATTTCTAGTACAGTCGATAAGTTAATTTCTGTCGTTATCAACTAAAAATTATAGTATTTTACTGCTAAGTTGCTATCACATCGTTAACGAATTGGATATTAATTTGATATTGCCGGATTAGAACATATGATATAATGTATAATAAGCTGTATTCAATTTGGTAGCTAGTGTGGCATCTTGAATGCACAATTTATTTCAAATTGAATTCCTTCTTGTGAATACATCTTACTTAATATCGAGAAAAAGGCGATGCTTATTAAATTAGTTTGATTTCTTTTGTACCTTGAGAGGAGATCTTTTTTGCTGCAAAACCTGTTGGTAGAACAAGAGTCAGATATGAGGAGGAGATTATGGCGTGAACATGGGATCTCCATCTCCACGCGTTCGGCTTTTAACAAGAAAGAAAAAAAAAAGGAGATATTATTGTGAACAGAGGAACATTAAACAAAGTTATTATTATTAATACTATATAAAGAAAAGTATAGTACAACTAAACTTTATTGTAAAAGATTCTCATGCGGATTATAAAAAGTGACTTTAAGATTCGTGCTGCGATGATTGCTATTTCCTGATTCACAGTCTTAAACTTCCCATGTGAGCCATGCAAAATTGCATATGCAAGGACCAATCTTTCGCTCTTGCATCAGAAGATTGATCCAACACTTCAACAAAAAATATAGTTAAGCTTCAGTAATTTGTCTTTAAATGATGTATAGACTTAAGAAACAGATAAAAATCATATGAAAATATTTTTTTCGGCGTGATTAATATTTGGAAGATGATATATACTATGTATTTTTTTTCTTCAACAAGGAGCTTAAGAAGAAAAAAATGTTTTTTCGTCCATCTTCTCCCTCTCTTTATTTGCAAGTATATTTGTATTTTCAACATTTACATCACAAAAAGATCACTGTTAGCGATAAAATTAAGGTAGAGTGATAAACTGTTTCTCATCACTTAAGTAGACCTCGAGTTCGAATCTTTATGAACGTAGAAAATCTTTGCTGGAGTCTCACCTATCATAATTAGGTACGTGACTCAGACGAACACTAAATTAATCAAACTTGATTGTGGATCGAAACTCTAACTTGTGGTTAATGCGCTTATTAACGTCGTGTGTGTTGAAGAATCAACGTCGCTTCTCGAATATCGGATGGTAATTGAAAAAAAACATTGCTATATTATTTTCTTTCACCATTAATTTCTTAATGACCCGACGAAGTCTCCTCTGCATGGTTCTGAATTCTCTGCAATTTACCAGATCTCAGGAAACATGCAATTAATGATCTGCTTCACACGTTCTTCGTCCTCCTCTTCCACTTGCTTCCCAATAGCTACAAAAAAAAATTACAACTTGTAAATCATAAGACTTCCTTCACCTGCAAACATATTTATCTACCTAAGCATAAAAATAAATAAATAAAAAAATATATATGTATGTATATACAACAATATGTTGTCTCCTTCCATCTCGCTGTCTCAGCGCAATCGAGACCTACACCGCAACCACCCCCAGCCGCGCACATGCCCGTCCAGGCAGATGCCTGCCAAGGTCCACATCCTCCCAACGTACACTACATTGCTTATTCTATGTAAAGTTCTTCAATCTTCATACACATCTTATACATAAACTCTCAAGCATATGAGGCCAGAAACTTAGATCATGCAGCTGCTGAACTCGCCAATGCCAAAAGAATACTATGCATATAAATCAAAGAATTAAGACATGAATGGCAAATCCAGAGGTTGCATTTGGCGAGCAGTTGCTTGCACTTGTCAATTTGCAGAAACATATGTTGCAAGAGGAGGAAATGCTGCTACAACCAGCTGGTGTTGTAGTGCAGCAACAAGTGCAACCATAACTTTTTGAGGTAAGAAAAATAGTGACAGTTTACATGCACATGGATGTCGGCAGGTCAGAATTCTGTTGAATAACTACCAAATATAATCTCTCTCATGAAAGCTCCTCTATCTATATATGGTGCAAGTTTCTGAAAAGAGTTATGGTGTCATGTGATCTCTCGGCAACATAGCAATGGTTGAGGCAGGCATCAGAAGATCAGTCACCTCAGTGTGGAAAAGTCAGTAAAACTGTAACATATTGTTCATGATAGATTTAACTGATTTACCTAATCATCAGAAGCAAAGAATGTAGCATATGAAAACCATAATGAATGCAAACTAATACTATGGGCAGGAAGATTTCTATGGTTGAAGTGTTTAGTTATATCCCCAGCATTTGTTGACCCCCCACTGCAATCTGTGTAGGACAGGTTCCTTTGGTTGGTTCTCTCTGCAATGCTCATCCCTCTTCCCCATGTACACTCTCTTCACAAAAACAGCTGAGACCTGACCCCATTGCCACACTAATAAATAAGAAACAAGTGGACAGACAATGGAAGGAGAAAAAAAAATGGTAATATATATGTAGTACCAGCATCTTTTTACCAGATTCAAACGACAGACTACACAGATAGCACAAGTTTGGCCATTTAGCAGACAATTTAATACATGATCAGCTAACCACACCTGCTCACATTTTAGAAACAAACTGAACACAACCTAATTCATAGGAACCAGCTGGTACCTAGTCATGGAAGAATAAGTGCATGATATGAATTTGATTCCGAGACAGCATCTAATATGCTTTGACATTTTAATAGCTGATGGACATCTAATATGCTGCAAAACTTTAGTCGTAGCAGATAAGTTTCAAAGTTTTCAATCGGTAGTAAGCTTTCATAATGTTTTTTGTACAAGCTACTGAACAGTAGCACAGATGGCAAGTAACATGCAAACTCGAAAACAGTCCTAGCTAGCATTACTGTACAGTACTTAAGTACACTTACAAGTATGAAGCTGCAACAAACACATTGCTACAGCTTGGGCTTAGCATGTCATGTGCAAGTATAGTAGCAGTATATCCTGCATACTGTGTACTGAGATTTGAACTGGAATTTAACAGTCAAGAAGAGGGATTACAAAGGTAGATCTCAGTGAACAAAGAACCTACATACAAGAACACAAGGACAGGGAAACCATGGGAAGAAAAAAGGAGAATAAAATGTGGCAAGGAGTCGGATATGTGGCACAAGTCAATTTTATGCTTGATTAGTTTTTATCAACTGTCTTTGCAATCCAACAAATTGATAGGGTCCCCATGCAAACTCAAATATCTCAAAATGGCCCAAGAAACCCTTCCTTCCAACTACTAAAAGGTTCTCATCTTTTTGTGTGTGTGAAACCTTCCAATCTTCTAATAATTCTGCAAGTTCGGAAATAAAAAAAGAAAATCATAACAGACCATAATATATGTCGGTCTCTATTTGACAGCATTATCGAAAGATGGAGAAATTTCTTTTATCAATAATAGTATAA
Organism: Pontederia paniculata; assembly: GCA_001647135.1. Lineage (NCBI taxonomy): Eukaryota > Viridiplantae > Streptophyta > Magnoliopsida > Commelinales > Pontederiaceae > Pontederia > Pontederia paniculata. The sequence goes on along the minus strand of LTAE01000241.1, from coordinate 12,689 downwards.
TCATTTATTTGAAATATTAAATCAAATATAAAGCTTGTGTTTTGAGTGCAAGAGATTTGTAAATTAAGAGTGATGGAATTTCATTCATTCTCATACCCACATTTTCTTATAGAACTAACACTTTAATTTCCTTTTTCATGTACTTAAACTTTAATCTTTGGATTAAATTAATCAGAATTCATTAAACCTTTATTAAGAATCAATGAGATGATAAGCATGCGGTCTTTCGATATTTAATATTACAAAAAATTTAATTAATGATAATATCGACGCTAGAAATATATACCACGAATTAAAAAGTGAAAAAAATCACAGTAGCTTAGATTTAGAGATGCAGAAATTGAAGCACAATTTTGAACTCTAGAAAATTTATGTTGAATTAGTAATAATTCTACCATTTTCCATCATCACGAACTATAAAAAAATGTTCTTTTTGTGATTAACCTTTTTCTTTTTTCGAAACAAGATATATAATAATGAGAATGACCCAAGGCCACTTTTGTAAATGTGATCACATGTACATCTCTCTCTCTCTCTCTCTCTCTCTCTCTCTCTCTCTCTGTGACTGAAACATACCCACACATACTCTCACGCTGTTTCACTTGCGCGGAAGGGAATTCCTTCTCTCATAGTTAAAGCGTAAGCAGGGGAATCTTTTGGAGGTGGTGGTGGCCTTCTGCTTCTTTCCTTTCTTCTCGTGTAGCTGTAGAAACCATCACGGCATAATAAAATCTCACCTCTTCTGTAACTTTTATCTCCTCCTTAGTCGTCTTCTTTTGTGGAGAGAGTTGGATGAAGCTTGAGCTTTCATCAGAAAGGGGGAGGAGAGCAGGGACCTGAGAGTTGGCGAAGAATGAGAGAGGGCTCCAAGGATGGGCAATTGTGGAACCAGAGAGGAGAACGCGGTCGTCTCTGCGCATGCGCAAGGTTACTCCATTCCCCCTTTGCTCTCTCTCTCCCTCGCTCTCCCCCGCTTCAGCTCTAAAAATCCCTCCTTTTGGACCCTTCTCCGTTTGCCTTTTTTTTTCTCTATCACATTGTAGCATTTTTTGCCACTAAGTGTTGAGATGGATCGATTTGGTCGCAAACGGCATAGTGCGATTTGGGGCTGCTCCAAGATTGGTTTTTCCTTGATGTTTCACTTGAGCTTTCAATGATAATTGTGTAAAAATGGTTCCTTTCTTGCTGACATTGCTGATTTGTTTTTTTAATATGGAACTGTTGGGCTTGTAACTGTATCCTCCAAAAGCTTTAACGTTTTCTGGTGGACTGTGCTTTCTGAGCTGTTTCGGTTTGGGGAATTTGGGTTCTGACAGGTTATGGTTCAAATTGTCTAATGCACTTTGCTTCTCTTTTTTATGTTCATTTCGTCTTGACTATGGTTTCTTTGTTTCTGGTTAGTTTATACTCTTTTTTTCAGGTTTAATTGGCACAGTGACTGCTTTGTGCATGTATTTGCTGTTGTTGTTCTGAATCAAGAGATCATCTGTTTTCAATTTGTCGCATAGCTTCAGATTTTCTGATAGCATTGCACCAAGAATATTTCTGATAAAAGAAGCTGACTTTTCTGTAAATTAATTTCAATTCTGCAACAGTACTAGTGCTTATTGGATTATTTGTTGATCTTCGGCAACTTAATTCTTTTAAGATGTGCAAAAAGTTGAGTTCTTGAGAAAAAGAAGAGATTTATGGATAAAGTTCTTTTGTATCATGTGTTAAAACATCTAGCAATGCTTATAATTGGTGATCTCTAAAAGGTTCTGTTTTCTGTTAACCTTTTGTTTTTGCAGTTCAGCAGCTTCAAATGTTTCAGCTTCCTGTTAAGAATTCTTTTTCAGAGAGAAAGCATAATCGCACTTTCTCAGACTTAAGCGACCAGTCAACCCCTCGCAACATAGAAGACTCAGGAAATATATCAATATACACCAATGTGATAGCCTTCACATTGTTTGAGCTTGAGACCATAACAAAGAGCTTTCGTCCAGATTATGTTCTTGGTGAAGGAGGGTTTGGCACTGTTTACAAGGGCTATATAGATGAGAACGTTAGAGTCGGTTTGAAATCACTGCCTGTGGCTGTCAAAGTCCTTAACAAAGATGGTCATCAGGGGCATAGAGAATGGCTTGTAAGCAGGCTTTACTTCATATTATTTTAAGTTTTGTGTTACTATGTGGTTAATCAAGACTTCACAATTTATGAGAAATTCCTGATGCACAGTTGTCGGCCTTGTTATCTCAAATTGTTCACACATGCAATATAGAGAAAAAAGGTGCATCCCTCAAGTCCCTGAACAAATCAAAGGAAACAGGGATCATTTAGCTCAACAACATTAAATTAAGTGGTTGATTAATGAATATCTGCTAGTTAGTAAAGTACAACATACTTATATTGTTAAATGGGTGTACAGTTTTAAGGAGTTCATTAATAAGTGGGCTTTAGACATGCAATGTTCACTACCAAAATTTTTGGCTTGTTGTCTTTTGTTAGGGCCCAACTATGGACAAACGTGGTACATTTGGTTCTATGAATCTAAAGAAAAAAAATACTCTCATGTATTCCACACATCTGTTTACTATCAAGAGTTATGCATCACATAATACTGAAAGCAGATATTCTAAAATATACCATCGATTATTCTTAGCCTGAATAGAAGAATGTTGTTCCTTCTATCAGGGTAGCTTTTTCCTTTCTGAGTAGAAGAATTGTTAAATCATAATAGCAATTTTATAATTTGAAAGACATTGTGAATGGTCTTTTATCGTCCTAATGTTTACATGATTCTAGTGTTACTAAAAAAAGAAGTGTTTCTGTACAAGCTAGAGAATTTATGGAAATTCTATCTGTCTTTTTGGCATTGACAAACATTGTGGCCTTGTCAGACTGAGGTTAACTTCTTAGGGCAGCTGAGGCATCCTAACCTAGTCAAGTTGATTGGATATTGCTGTGAAGACGAACACAGGCTGCTTGTTTACGAGTTCATGTTCCGTGGAAGCCTTGAGAACCACTTATTTCGAAGTACATAATTCCAGCATTATCTTATTTAGAATTCTGTATATATCTTGTTGGGTGGCCTTTAATTTTATTATATTTTTTGTTCTTTTGATGCCATCTCAATGTCTCTGACTTGTCTTTGTTATGAATTTCCTGTTGGGTTATCGTCAACAAACCTTTTGATAGGTCTAAGTGGTAAGGTTGATGCATATAGGTTGTCTACACAGACAGAAAGGAAGAGTTTCTTGCACTTATACCATATAAAATGGTGCTCACATAGATGTCTTATAATAGTTTTAGGACAAGATAGAAAAATATCATTTCTAGTTAGAGACGATTTTATTATGATTTTTTTCGAACATCCATTATCTTTTCATCTAGATGAGATATGTGCCTTTTTGAAATTTCTTTCTTATGAGAAATGTGCTGCAGCAATAGTGATGATATATGTGGTAGTTGTGTTAGCTTATATCTATCTATGGATATTCATTACTTTGAGGTTGTGGCATGCATGCCATGTTAATTTTCAGGATTTTAATAGTATTGACAAACATTATTTATAGCTTAGATCACACTGATGTCTTCAATCACCATGATTGTTTTTTTCAAGTTGACATTTTGCTTATTCTTATTTGCAAGTACTTTCATTGGATCTGCAGCATTTTTAACTGAAATGGGCTTTCTTCCTTGAGGTGTTCAGAGACAGCTGCTCCGCTATCTTGGGCAACCAGAATGTCAGTTGCACTTGGCGCTGCTAAAGGACTGGCTTTTCTGCACAATGCTGAGAGACCTGTTATCTACAGAGATTTCAAAACCTCAAATATTTTACTAGATTCTGTTAAGTATCAACCTGTTTATGCTTTCATCACCAATGGTTGATAAATTTTTTTGTACAAATACTTGAAAATTGTTGAAATGATACATGGTCTTCTGACTTTTTGTGCTAATTCTCCAACATCTGTGCAGGATTATACAGCCAAGTTATCTGATTTTGGTCTTGCTAAAGCTGGACCAGAGGGTGATGAGACTCATGTATCCACTCGTGTAATGGGCACCTATGGATATGCTGCTCCAGAATATGTGATGACTGGTAGTAGATCTTGACACCTTAGATTTTTTTGCATGCACAAATCTTAAGCGTCTTAAATGATATTTTACTATCCTTGTGCAATATCTGTGTTTCCTCGAGGGTCAGAAGTAGCAAAACTATTTATTTTTCTTTTTACTGATGTCACTTCTAACTTGCATGACCAGGTCATTTGACGGCCAGAAGTGATGTCTACAGCTTTGGCGTTGTCCTTCTTGAGCTCTTGACTGGTCGCCGATCTGTGGACAAGACGCGCCCTAGCAAAGAGCAAAGCTTGGTCGATTGGGCCCGCCCCAAACTCAATGATAAAAGAAAACTACTGCAAATTATTGACCTGAGGCTAGAGGATCAGTATTCCGTACGGGCTGCCCAGAAGGCTTGTAGCCTTGCATACTACTGCTTAAGCCAAAATCCGAAAGCAAGACCTCTAATGAGCGATGTGGTGGAAACACTTGAGCCATTGCAGGAGAACAATGAAAGTGAGCGCTCATTTCAGTCCCTATCCAACAGTAATATACCTGATTACAGGATGCAACGCAGGCTTACATCCGGTGGTGTGGGCTGCAGATCCAGTCCCAGCCCAAAATGTTCTCCAAGTGCTCTTCCAGCCTGCAGAGTGAGGTGAACTTTTCACTCTACAGTCTGGGATAAGTCGAATTGTTGTAAATGTTCTATCTTCTTGTGCTTTTGTGTGGGTTTTGCTTCTTCCACTATGCTTTGATGTAAATTAAATCCTCTTCCTGTTGTTGTTTGCAAGGTTTATTTCAAGATGCTGTTTGTGTGTCCAACTGAGACAAACCCTGCCAAATGGGCGAGGTTTTGTTCTAGAAATGAAAGCTAGTTGAACTACAAATACTCCTTTTAGTTTTCTTTTCAAATTAATCACGGGATAAATTTAATAGGGGTATAATGCCGTGCTTATACGTGATCTAACTCATCTATCTGACATAAAAAAGCAACAGGTAGTAAAAGGAAGGATCTGATTACGCAATTGTCACTTTGATAAATGTTGAAGTTCATTTCTCTAAAGCTATTGAAACTTTTATGATCTTCAAGCATATTCCTATGACATTGCTAAGCTGACATGTAAATTATGTCTAAATAGAAGTGAGGTTTCTGTTCATTCCTTCGGTGGAGTTGAAGTACAATCGACTCTGGCAGCATCATATTTTTATTGTAATTATTGAAAAGGATTCAGCCTTTTTTGTCACATCCATAAATTGCTCTTATTGATGGTCATTTTGTTTTTGAGTTTGCCATGCTATTTAGCACATTTATTCAAGTATAAATGCTTGTATGATTCAAATATCTATTGGTGGTTCTAATTATATGATTATTTGACAAGTGAGCATGATGTTCAAGCCTCTTTTTCTCTCGAGACCCATGTTATCTGTTCCCTTATTGTTGTACTCAAGATACTCTGTTTAGGAGTCATCAGAGGTTTTCTGTTTCTTGCCCTCTCAACCATGTTTGTAGTTGAATTCTTGGTCTGCCTGTTTGGAAAATATAATAAGAATCCTTTTATTCATATTGTTGAACCTGCGGGGTATGTGGTTCATTCTGGCACCCCCCAGAAAGAGCCATGTTAAAAGCTTCATCCACTCTTTCTGTTATTGCATGTTCTAAGTTTTCTATTCCCTTTGTGATGGGATCATTATGGATTCTCTTTCAGGATCTGAAAGTAGCAAAAAAGTTTCCATTCCTTCTGCCTTGAATTATATTTAGTTATTTACAGAGTAGGCCAATGGTGTTCTTTAGCCTTGATGTTTACTTGACCAGGCTGATTGCCTGATGTTATCCCCACAACCTGCTGGTGACTATTTTGCCATGGGCCAACCTTGTCACTTGTCATGTCATTCAGGCCTTGATGAGTTGATTATTCCCTTTAGAATATGTTTTCTTCTTCAATTATCCATCAGAACTTATCTGATGGATTATCTATTTATGTGGCATGAATGAGAAGGAAACTCTGTAGGATTCTATCAATAATAGCTGCAAGCTGGTCTTTGCAAAGGACAAGGGCATGGCCCAATATGCTTTTACTCATTAGGAATGGAAGTTCATAGCTTTAAATTGCTACAGCTGAACCATGGTTGGTCATTATTAATGATACTTATCTGCAGTGGGCCTTTGCCTTCCTCAGGAGTTGCACTGAGTTCTGAAAGAAAAAGGAAGAAAAATAAGATATTTCATTTACTTAACCAATTCAATATCTCATATCAACAAAAGCGTGGATTAAATTAGGACCTGCTGTTTAATGTTTGATCACCTGAATGATCTGTTCAGATAACTTTCTTAGCAGAATTTTTTTTCCCAGCCACTTGGCTAACATATGTCCATGTGCCACTCCTTAGATGCTACTTAGCCATGATCTAAATTGTGTAACCGTGCTGCTGCATGAAAATTACAGTCATTTCAGTACAGTCTCAGACATTTTGTGAGCCCTTGTGCCACACTTTAAATGCTTCATTAATATTTGTTCAAACTCCAGGCTCTTTATTCTGCCTGAAAACAGACAAGACAGCTACATACTGCCCTGCCAACTATTTGTTTCCAAGCTAGTTACAGTATTAAACAAGAAATGTTGGAACACCATCTCTCTCTCTCTCTCTCTCTCTCTCTCCTTATTTAGAGATGATATAGAAACTAATGATAGTAGGTGGGAATCTTATCCTTTGATCCTTGCTGGAGAAATTATCATCTTTAGGAAATGTGGTAACATCATCATCTAAATTTAAATAGGAAAAACAACTATTTTTGCATAAAAGATTCTTTTGTGTGAACTCTGACGTGGATAAACTGTGTGTTGCAATCTACTAAACCCATTTGTCACATTCTTTTGTCATCGTCCTTTTTTATTTTCTAAGTAAAGCTTTTACTTAATGACATAATTGGTTATAGCTTTTATGCAATCGGATATCATAAACTAAAGTAGTAATTGTTAATGATCTATTAGATAAGAGTAAGACACATAAAGGTAAAGATATAAACAAGACATAATGAAAAGAAAGGGAGAGGAAAAGGGAAAAAATGACAAATAATTAACTTATTTGGGTAAAACTTAATGAAGAAAAATCAAAGTTAAAAGATAGCCTTACTTGTAAATTCTAATTTTTTTTCCATTTTTGTTCTATAGTTCAATATGAGTCTTGAGTAATTTATGTTCGAAATTAATATTAAAAATGAATTGTTGTGCTCTGAGATCCAATTTGAGATCAAGAAAATTGTTTTGGTTTCGTTGCAAAAATAATTATTCAGGTTTCTTTGTCATAAAAGTGTGGCCAAGGACCGGAAGAAATATATGATGTTTCTTCAAATGCTCTCTTATCTAAATTTGTTAATTTCTTTATTGCACTGAAATTTAGTCCCTCTTTGATTTCTTCATTCCAAAAAATGTCCGAAATAAATTATATTAGTTATTTGTCAATTAGTAGTAGGGATGACAAAACTCTTCGAAGTTCGGGGGTCCCGCGGGGATTTCCCGATCGGGGCCTCGACTTTGGAAAATTTTTTCTCCGTGGAGGCGGGGACGGGGACATAGTCCCTCCGCACCCCAATTCGAGGATCGGGGCAGGGAACATTGCCCCCGCCCCGCGGATCCTCGACCCCCGCAGATATATATACTTATTAAATATTTTAAAATTAATTATATTAATATAACGCTATTTAAGTAGTATTTATTCATTAATACAAATTATAATATTTAAATACAAATTAAAATATTTAAATACATATATGTATATATTTTTTTATGAATATTAATTTTTATGATTTTATTGTATATTTTCTTTATTAAAAATATTTTTTTATTAAATTTTTATATATATATATATATATTTATATATATGTATATATATATATATTATATTATGTGTGAAGCGGGAATGATATATTGACTTTTTCCTTTTCTTAGAGGTACTTAGTTAGCCAATTATAATTTCAGGTTTTACAATGCTCGAGCACTAGAAAATCACATTTATGAACATTCTCTAGTCTTTATAACTTGTAAATGTAAACAAATTCACCAATATAGTCAGAGTCGGATGTTGAATGTCTTCTTGAGTTCTAACTATGACAACGAGACATAAATTTGCTATACACGAAACATGCTTTATTTCCAAAATCAAATTGAAAAAAAAAACATTAATTGTTCTCCCAAGATAGAAAAAGAACATGGTATTTATAGTGATATATGAAGCATTACTTGCATGCACTCAACATGTATTGCTGTCTGCTGGGTTGCCGTGCCGTGCATTGACTGATCCACCTGCATTTGCTAAATTAAGTGGAACTCCGCCATACTTTTGACTCTGAGGAGGAATAAGGCAGGCTTCTTCGGTCTTGCTGCGATTTTGGAACAAGGTTTCGATGAGACTAATAAGTTCTTCAAAGTGTTGACATATGCGTGTGATCTCACACAAATTAAGGTGGACAAAGCTGTGATGATCTCGCATTTATGGAGTTTCTTATTCTTGTTCCCCAAATGAATCAGCAGTCAGCCAAATATTGCAACATTGCAAAGTGCATGAAAGATGGTTCGAGATCAAAAGGAAAGTGATGAAATGCAAAGGAGGAAATCTGCTTAGAAGATTATATTGAACATACCCCTCGCATATTCATGTAGATATAAATATTCGTAAATGTAGTTATGATTATATGCAAATATATAAATAAAAGAGAACCGTGCTGTAATACACACATTTTATCAATAAATACATATGTAACAATATTTTTATAATCGAACTGGAGATCAAATCGGACATTCAATTGGATCGCGATTGAATCGATTCGATTAGGTTCAATCGGATTGAACCGTATTTTATTAAAATAATATTATTTATAATAATTTATAATATATATAATACTACTAATGTTATATAATAAATAAAAATATAATAATACCTACCAAAAATTAGATATAATATAAACTTGTATTTATTGTATGGTTATTAATGATGGTGATTGATATATTAATATTTTTATTTACTATTTTATAATAATAATAATGATCTCTTATTAATTTAGTTTACTTTGAATCACTTTTATTTTTTTTATTTCACTTCATTTTTTTCTTTTCATCTCCTTTTTTAATTTTTCTATCAATTATTTTCCGATATTTATTTTATCTTTGTATTTTCCTTTTTGCTAGTGTTTCTATTTTTCTTTTTTATTTTAATTTCTTCCACTTCTTACAATGTGTTTTCATCTTGGTTTGAGTTGAACCATTTTTTTAATTATTTATTATATTTTAAAAAATAATGCTCACAACAAAATCATGATGGTTGATATATAATTATTTATATAACACTAATAATGATATATTAATTATTTGACCCGAATTATTATTAACTTTTTTTTTATTTTATTTGGAAGTATTTTATTTTCATGTCTTATGTTTTTTTTTCATTTTCCTTATCTACTCTCCTCTCACTTATTTCACATTTTAAATTTTATTTTTGTCAATTATGTTCCTTGTATAAATTGCTTACCTAAAAATAACGATGACTAATGTTATTAGTATTATACTAATAAGTCATGTTAGTTATTTTAATCCAATTTATTATTAACTTTTCTATTATTTTATTTATCTTTCGTTTATTATTATACATTTCCTATTTATAGTTTCCATTTTTTTCTTATTTATTTTCCTTCCACAATTTTCTTATTTCCAATTTTATATTTCCTAATTAGTTTCAATTACTTTCCTTTTGTAAAAAAAAATCTTTCCATTTTATAACCGATTTTCACTTTGATTTAATTTTTTTTAAATTTATAATTGAACCCAGTTTTTGGTCGATTCGCCGGTTTATAGATTTTTTTCGGTTCGATCAATTTTTGCCGAGTTCGATATCACCTCCATTTTTATACTAAAATCGGATCAAATCAGACGTTGGTTTATTATTAAACCGGTTGAACCGACTGGTTCGATCCGATTTTAATTATAGGGAGAGGGAGCCAAACACAGACAGAATAATAATGAAAAAGGAAACTTTGATATCAGTATATATTTTGCCATATAACTTGCACAATATTCGTCTCAAATTCAGATCAATTAAGGGAGGCAAAAGGTAGAAGAATCACGCAAACCTTCGCCTGTTTAAGCTACAAATCTCTCTCTCTCTCTCTCTCTCTCTCTCTCACCATGGATGGACTCACCAGAACCCTCGTGCTAGCATTATTTCTCCTCCTCGCAGCCGGTACGTAAGACTTCTCCGGCCATGTCCCAATTCTCAATCCTATAATAAGCTAACTAAGATGTTACATCTTCTCGTGCATGCATGCATGCAGATGACGGAGGAGCCACGGTCCCGGGGCCGGAGCAGCACTCAGCCATCGAATACGTACCGGCAAGTACCGTCCAACACTACCGGGACGATAACATGATCCCGCTCGCCGCCATCACCAGCAAGCCCTTCCGGCTCTGCGCAGATTGCACGTGCTGCGCCGCCAAGGACCCGAGCAGTTGTATGACGATGAAGTGCTGCTACGGCATCGTCTGCAACCTCCCCGGTAAGCCTTTCGGCGTCTGCGCCTTCAAGCCCTTAACCTGCGACTGCAACAATTGCCAGTGAAAAATTCTACCACACTTCTTTTGGAGGTAGACATGCATAATATATTAAGATCTGCAAGGGGTCTTAGTTGTTGTGGATTAATCCTAATAAATATTAAAGGAATTGATTTTGGATGTACTACGTTTATTGATACACATGAATAAACGAAATCGCATCACAATTTGACATTCATCTGAGTGATATTTTATGTTATTGTTTTCGATTGTCGTCGTAATATACAGAAGTGGATATGAGTAAAACTTCTAGGCCCCCGGTTTTCTTAAGTTCTTATTTTTCATATTTGAATCAAACATCAATTATTTTATTTGATGGACTTCATATTAATGATGCAAAGAATAAAAATTAGAGAATGAATTATTCACTCTTATCTCAGTTATCTGTACTACTTATTCCCTTGGATTATGTGGGAGTATGTAGTGAACTAAAAAATAATAATCCATGTACTGGGAGAGGAAGAGAGAGTTGCATGAGCTGATAATTCATAAGTAATACGTTTTTTTTATTTCTCTCTGTGGAAAGTGGAGGCACATTTTATTGCATTGTGGGCTCCGTTTGGAATTTGTCTTCTGTATAGCAAATTCATCACTCTTTCTCTTCCATTTAATGTATCCATTAAAATTTTGAAACCTTTTTTTTTAAATAAAGGATTTTGATTATCTATTATTAAAAACACTCGAAGTATATAAAAAATTATTCTGAAGGCCTTGAGGACCAACTAATAAATTTCAGATTATCATTTTACTTATATAAATTATTACTAAATAATATACATAGTTTTACCAAAATATTCTTTATAAAGATTATTAAGTTAAAATTTCTATATTATTGAATTGAAATTTATTAACTTAAATAATAAACTCACAAATTAATGTACTAAGTAATTAATATCCTTCAAAATAAAATAGTATTCAAAATTAATAATAATCATTAATAAAAAAAATGTTATTTTAAGTAATAATACTTGTAATTAATAACTAGTGTTATATTTTTTATTCATAATACTATAATAGTAATATAATATTATATAAATATTTTTTAAATAATATTCATTATGATCATTAATTTATTATTGTAGTATATTATTATAATTATTTGTGTTGTTATTATTATATAAATCATTTTATTGTGTTATATTTTATTTATAAAAGAGTTAAAAAGGCACATATGAAACTAATGTGGACAAACATTTCTCTCATAGGTAATCTAGATTGTCACTTTATAGATAATTTGTATTGCTAGTCAATCCAAATTGTCTATAAGTAAACATGATAATCTAGTAGACAATAGATAATTTTAAGTTCATATTATTAGTAATCTAAAAAGATTATAAGAAGGGAAATACCTCTTAAATTTGCTAAATAATAAACCGTATGAGATTCACAAACTTTAAAAGTTGGATGTAATCCAAATATTTCCAAAAGGATTATTGTTAAATTAAAATTCATTTTCAGGGGAAAAAATAACAACTAATTGAATCATTTGTAATAAGTGCACTATACAGTTTCTATTCACAAAAAAACATTATTGATGAATTAATTATTTAAATGATTGATTGTATCAAATACTCTCTTTTTTTGGCTAAAATTTTTCGTCATTTATCTATAAACATAAATGGTATTAAGATGCTCCGAGAAGTGTGTTGTAATATAGGAAATTATTAAAAATAATTGTATCAGACTGCTAAGAATTTGTAGAGAAAATTTTAAAATGTCAAAACATTGAGAAAAAAAAGGCATAAAATGTGTTTGACAGATTCATTCCTATTTATTATTTATGCATGTCGTCCATTAAATAACAAATGATAAAAGGTATCAAACAAGAAACAAGAAGGCCAATAGTTAACAAAATTGAAAATAAAAAAGCAACTCTCTATAATTTTAAAATAGATTATCCAGAAAACTGTAATGCAAATAATATCAAAAGTCTTTTTTGGCTATTTTTCAGTAATATCAAAAGGTTGGCTATATTATATCGATGAGCTCCATTACTAATTAATGAGAAATTGGATTATATATATATATATATATACATATATATAT